>SJYW01044529.1:0-16546 GCA_006410735.1 Raphicerus campestris | reverse complement strand
TCAAGTGGGGACGGGTGGGGCGGGGAGCTTCTTGGGTCACAGCAAGGGTGTGAAGGAGCCTTTCAAAGTCCACGAGGGATGGGGTGAATTCCCCTGAGATGCCGTTGTGGACAAGGGCCACAAAACGCCTGCAGGTTAGAAGCTTCCGGTATTTCTTGAGGTGCAGAGCGGTCCACTCGAGAAACGACGGGGACCCCAGCGACCCGCCCCTGTATCCTCAGGAGAGGCCATTCTCAGTGCACTTTGGGAGGCGCCTCTGGGGATTCCTCCCCAGTCATTGCCGGGTCCTCAGTCCTCATCTGGTGCTGAGGTCGGAGCCTGAGATATCCTCCCTCATGCTTTCATAGGTCTTGAGGTTACTCTGAAGCCCCCACAGGGGAGTCAGGCATCTTCTCGCCTGGAGACGTTCACAGGCACTTTCTTCAACAACTGCAGCGGCAGTGTTTGGCTCCCTGTAAAGCAGACACAGGGATCTGTGGCTTGCCATCCAGGAACTCCAGGGCTGAATCAAGTGACAGTGTGTTGGGAGTCGAGCCTCAGGATGACAGTCGATACAGTCCCGGGCAGGCATGTTCATCTGAAGTGGACAAGGCATTTGGGGATCTTGGGGAGTGATGGTCGGACACCTAAGGCTCCTCCAGACTCTCCAGATGCGAGGCCTCCATTGGGATGCGAGGGGAGCGCCGGAAAACCTTTCCCAATGGAGCAGGGAAAGGGCCCCTCATTTGGAGCTCAGCATGGGAAAGTGGGGCTCCTCTTGAGTAATGGCAGGACCCTCGGGGTTCCTCTCAAGTGGGGCCGGTTGGGGTGGGCAACTTCCTAGATTACAACAAGGGTATGAAGGAGGTTTTCGAGGTCCAAGAGGGAAGGGGTGATTTCTGCCGAGATGCTGCAGGAACAAGGGACTCACCCTCCCTCAGGGGAGAAGCTTCTGGTTTTTCTCGAGTTGTGGCGGGGTCCTCTCGAGTTATGATGGTGACCCCAAGGACCCGCCGCTGTGGCCTCAAGAGAGGCCAGTCTCCATGCGAGTTGCCACGCACCTGTGGGATTTCCTCCCAAGACATCACCGGGTCCTCAGTCCTCCTCTGGTGCTGAGACCGGAGCCTGTGCTTGCCTCGCCCATGCTGACATAAGTCTTGGGATTCCCCTGGATCCCCCCTAGGGGAGTCAGGTGTCATCTCGCCTGGGGACGTGCACAGCCTCTTTCCTCCCCAAACTGCAGCAGCTGTGACCGGGTCCCTTTCGAGCGGATACAGGGATCAGTGGCTTGAACTCGAGGTACCCGAGGGCTATCACACGTGCCAGTGTGCCGGAGTCGACCCTCGGGCTGACAGTCGAGGCAGTGCAGGACAGTCAGATTCATCTGAAGTGGACTAGGCATTTGTGGGTCTGCGGAATTGTGACCCGACTCCTGAGGGTTCATTGGATTCGCCTGGGGTGAGTGCCTCCTCTTGGGATGCGACGGGGGAGCCGGGAACCCTTTCCCGATGGAGCATTGAAAGGCCCCCTCATCTGGAGCTGAGTATGGGAAAATGGAGCTCCTCTTGAATAGTGGTGGGACCCTCGGCGGTCCTCTCGAGTGGGCACGTGTGGGACGGGGAACTTCTTGGGTCACAGCAATGGTGTGAAAGTGCATTTCGAGGTCCAAGGGGGAATGGGTTATTTCCCTCAGGACGCCGCAGCGGACAAGGTCCTCACTCCGCCTGCAAGGGTGAAGCTTCTGCTTTTCCTCGAGTTGCGGTGGGGTCCTCTCAAGTTACAATGGGGACCATAGGGATCTGCCCCTGTGGCACGAGAATAGGCCTGTCTCCGTGCAAGGGGTGAGGAACATCTGGGGATTCCTCCCCAGTGGCGCTAAGTCCTCAGTCTCCTTCTGGTGCTGATGCTGCAGCCTGAAATTGCCTTGCCCATGCTGACACTTTTATTTGGCTTCCCCTGGAGGGCGCGGAGTGGAGTCAGGCCTCGTCTCGACAGGAGACGTGCATGGCCACTTTCCTTCCCAAATGCAGTAACAGTGTCCGGGTCCCTGTCGAGCGGACACAGTGATCTTGGCTTGCCATCATGGTACCCAAGGGATGTCACACGTGCCAGTGTGCTGGAGTCGAGCCTCTGGATGAAAGTTGAGGCAGTGTGGGGCAGTCAGGATCATCTGGAGTGGACGAGGCATTTGGGGGTCTTTGGGAATGGTGGCCCCATCTGTGAGACTCCTTCTGCTCTATAGGTGTGAGCACCTCTCTTGGCATGCGAGGGGAACACAGGGAAACCTTTCCCCATGTTGCAGGGAAAGGCCCCTTATTTGGAGCTCAGAAGGGGAAAACCGTGCTCCTGTTGAGTCTTGGTTGGACCCTACGGGTTCCTCTATAGTGGGGACGGGTGGGGCGGGGAACTTCTTGGATCACAGCAAGGTTGTGAAGGAGCCTGTCGAGGTCCACGAGAAACGGGATGAATTCCCCTGAGATGCCTCGGCAGACAAGGGCTACACCACGCCTGCAGGGGAGAAGCTTCCGGTTTTTCTCGAGTTGCTGCGGTGTCCACTCGCTTTACGACGGGGAACCCAGGTACCCGCCCCTGTATCCTCAGGAGAGGCCATTCTCAGTGCTAGCTGCGAGGCGCTTCTGGGGATAAGAACTCAGTCGTCGCCTGGTTCTCAGTCCTCTTGTGCTGAGGTCGAGCCTATGATTTCTTCGCTCGTGCTTTCATAGGACTTGAGTTTACTCTGGAGCCCCCACAGGGGAGTCAGGCCTCTTCTCGCCTGGAGACTTGCAAGCCCTCTTTCTTCCCCAACTGCAGCGGCAGTGTCTGGCTCCCTGTAAAGCGGACACAGGGATCTGTGTCTTGCCATCAAGGTATTCCAGGGCTGTCTCACATGTCAGTGTGTTGGGAATCGAGCCTCGGGGGACAGTCAAGAGAGTGTAGGGCAGTCATGTTCATCTGGAGTGAACGAGGAATTTGGGGGTCTTGGGCAGTGGTAGTCGGACACCTGAGGCTCGTCCCGACTCTCTTGATGCGAGGCCACCTCTTGGGATGTGAGGAGAGTGCCAGAAAACTTTCCTGATGGAGCAGGGAAGGGGCCCCTCATCTGGAGCTCAGTAGGGGAAATCCGGAGTCCTCTTGAGTATCAGCGGGACACTCGGGATTCCTCTCGAGTGGGGACGGTTGGGTCGGGGAACTTCCTAGGTCACAACAAGGGTATGAAGGAGACTTTCGAGGTCCAAGAGGGAAGGGGTGATTTACCTCGAGATGCTGCAGCAGACAAGGGGCTCACCCTCCCTGCAGGGGAGAAGCTTCTGGTTTTTCTCGAGTTGCGGCAAGGTCCTCTCGAGTAACGACCATGACCCCAGGGACCCGCCGCTGTGGCCTCAGGAGAGGCCAGTCTCCATGCGAGTTGCGAGGCACTTGTGGGGATTCCTCCTGAGATGTCGCCGGGTCCTCAGTGCTCGTCTGGTGCTGAGGCTGGAGCCTGTGCTTGCCTTGCCCATGCTGACATAGGTCTTGGGGATCCCCTGGAGCCCCCACAGGGGAGTCAGGCCTCGTCTCGCCTGGGGACTTGCACAGCCGCTTTCCTCCCCAACTGCAGAAATAGTGTCCGGGTTCCTGTCAAGCAGATACAGGGATCAGTGTCTTGAACTTGAGGTACCCCAGGGCTGTCACACGTGCCAGTGTGTCAGCAGCCGAGCCTCGGAGAGTCAGTCGAGGCAGTGCATGGCAGTCATGTTCATGTGGAGTGCACGAGGCATTTGGGGTTATTAGGGAAATGTGACCAGACACCTGAGGCTCCTCTGGACTCGCCTGGTGTGAGGGCCTCCCCTTGGGATTCGACGGGGGGTCGGGAACCCTTTCCTGATGGAGCAGGGAAAGGGCCCCTCATCTGGAGCTAAGCATGTGAAAATGGAGCTCCTCTTGAATCGCGGCGGGACCCTCGGCGGTCCTCTTGAGTGGGGACGGGTGGGGCGGGGAAAGTCTTTGTTCACAGTAAGGGTGTAAAGGAGCATTTCGAAGTCCAAGTGGGAACGGGTGATTTCCCCCCGATACTGCAGTGGACAAGGGCCTTAACTCGCCTGCAAGGGAGAAGCTTCTGGTTTTCTCGAGTTGCCGGCGGGTCCTCTTCAGTTACGACAGGGACGCCAGGGACCCGCCCTTGTGGCCTCAGGAGGGGTCAGTCTCTGTGGGAGTTGCCACTGGGTATTTCTCCCCAGTCGTCATTGGGTCCCCAGGCCTCGTCTGGTGCTGAGGCCACAGCCTGAGCTTGCATCGACCATACTGACCTGTGTCTTGGGTTTCCCCTGGAGCTCCCACAGGGCAGTCAGGCCTCATCTTGCCTGGAGATGTGCACGGCCGCTTTCCTCCTCATCTGCAGCATAAGTGTCCAGCACCCTTCGAGCAGACACAGGGATCTGTGGCTTGCCCTCTAGGTACCCCAGGGCTGTCACATGTGCCAGTGTGTCGGGAGTCGAGTCTCGGGGTGACAGTCAAGGCAATACAGGGTAATGAGGTTCATCAGGAATGGACGAGGCATTTGGGGGTCTTGGGAATGATGGATGGAACACTGAAGCTCGTCCTGTCTCTCCTCGTTCGAGCGCCTCTTCTTGGTATGCCTGGGGAGAGCCATGAACACTTTCCAGACGGAGCAAAGAAAGGTCCCGTCATCTAGAGCTCAGCCGGGGAAAACGGGGCTCCTCTTGCTTTTTCGGGGGACCCTCGGCGTTCCTGTCGAGTGGGGACGGGTGGGGCGGGGAACTTCTTTGGTCACAACAAGGGTGTGAAGGGACTTTCGAGGTCTAGGAGGAAAGGGGTGTTTTCTCCTGAGATGACCCTGCGGACAAGGGCCTCACTCCAACTGCAGGGGAGAAGTTTCTGTTTGTTCTCGAGTGCCGGTGGAGTCCTCTCGAGTTACAATGGGCCCCAAAAAACCCGCCCTTGGGGCCAAAGGCAAGAACAGTCTCCGAACGATTTGTGAGGAGCCTGTGGGGATTCCTCCCCAGTCGTCGCTGGGTCCTCAGTCGTGGTCTGGTGCTAAAGCTGGAGCCTCAGCTTGCCTCGCCCATGCTGACATAGGTCTTGGGTTACCGCTGGAGCCCCCACAGGCGAGTCAGGCCTCGTCTCGCCTGGAGACATGCACGGCCGATATCCTCCCCAACTGCAGCAACAGTGTCCGGGTCCCTGTAGAGCGGACACAGGGATCTGTGGCTTGCCATCGAGGTACCCAAGGGCTATCACACGTGCCAATGTGCCGGAGTCCAGCCTCGGGGTGACAGTAGAGGCAGTGTAGGGCTTTCAGGATCATCTGGAGTGGACGAGGCATTTGGGGGTTTTCGGGAATGGTTGCGCAATCTGTGAGACTCTTTCCGACTCTGCAGTTGTGAGCACCTCCTCTTGGGATGCGAGGGGAACACAGCGAAAAGTTTCCCCATGGATCAGGGAAGGGCCCCTCATCTGGAGTTCAGCAGGGAAAACAGAGCTCCTCTTGAGACTTGTTGGGACCCTCCGGGTTCCTCTCGAGTGGGGACAGTTGGGTCGGGGAACTTCTTGGATCACAGCAAGGTTGTGAAGGAGCCTGTCGAGGTCCACAAGGGATGGGATGAATTGCCCTGTGATGCCGACAAAGACAAGGGCCACACCATGCCTGCAGGGGAGAAGCTTCCTTTTTCTCTGGAGTTGCGGCAGGGTCCACCTGCTTTATGACAGGAAACCCAGGGACCTACCCCTGTATCCTCAGGAGAGGCCATTCTCAGTGCTAGTTGCGAGGCGCTTCTGGGGATACCAACCCAGTCGTTGCCTGGTCCTTAGTTCTCGTCTGGTGCTGAGGTCGAGCCTATGATTTCCTCGCTCGTGCTTTCATAGGACTTGAGGTTACTCTGAAGCCCCCACAGGGGAGTCAGGCCTCTTCTCGCCTGGAGACTTGCACGGCCTCGTTCTTCCCCAACTGCAACAGAAGTGTCCGGCTCCCATAAAGCGGAAACAGGGATCTGTGGCTTGCCATCGAGGTACTCCAGGGCTGTCTCACATGGCAGTGTGTTGGGAATCAAGCCTCGGGTGACAGTCGAGACAGTGTAGGGCAGTCATGTTCATCTGGAGTGAACGAGGAATTTGGGGGTCTTGGGCAGTGGTAGTCGGACACCTGAGGCTCGTCCCGACTCTCTTGATGCGAGGCCACCTCTTGGGATGTGAGGAGAGTGCCAGAAAACTTTCCTGATGGAGCAGGGAAGGGGCCCCTCATCTGGAGCTCAGTAGGGGAAATCCGGAGTCCTCTTGAGTATCAGCGGGACACTCGGGATTCCTCTCGAGTGGGGACGGTTGGGTCGGGGAACTTCCTAGGTCACAACAAGGGTATGAAGGAGACTTTCGAGGTCCAAGAGGGAAGGGGTGATTTACCTCGAGATGCTGCAGCAGACAAGGGGCTCACCCTCCCTGCAGGGGAGAAGCTTCTGGTTTTTCTCGAGTTGCGGCAAGGTCCTCTCGAGTAACGACCATGACCCCAGGGACCCGCCGCTGTGGCCTCAGGAGAGGCCAGTCTCCATGCGAGTTGCGAGGCACTTGTGGGGATTCCTCCTGAGATGTCGCCGGGTCCTCAGTGCTCGTCTGGTGCTGAGGCTGGAGCCTGTGCTTGCCTTGCCCATGCTGACATAGGTCTTGGGGATCCCCTGGAGCCCCCACAGGGGAGTCAGGCCTCGTCTCGCCTGGGGACTTGCACAGCCGCTTTCCTCCCCAACTGCAGAAATAGTGTCCGGGTTCCTGTCAAGCAGATACAGGGATCAGTGTCTTGAACTTGAGGTACCCCAGGGCTGTCACACGTGCCAGTGTGTCAGCAGCCGAGCCTCGGAGAGTCAGTCGAGGCAGTGCATGGCAGTCATGTTCATGTGGAGTGCACGAGGCATTTGGGGTTATTAGGGAAATGTGACCAGACACCTGAGGCTCCTCTGGACTCGCCTGGTGTGAGGGCCTCCCCTTGGGATTCGACGGGGGGTCGGGAACCCTTTCCTGATGGAGCAGGGAAAGGGCCCCTCATCTGGAGCTAAGCATGTGAAAATGGAGCTCCTCTTGAATCGCGGCGGGACCCTCGGCGGTCCTCTTGAGTGGGGACGGGTGGGGCGGGGAAAGTCTTTGTTCACAGTAAGGGTGTAAAGGAGCATTTCGAAGTCCAAGTGGGAACGGGTGATTTCCCCCCGATACTGCAGTGGACAAGGGCCTTAACTCGCCTGCAAGGGAGAAGCTTCTGGTTTTCTCGAGTTGCCGGCGGGTCCTCTTCAGTTACGACAGGGACGCCAGGGACCCGCCCTTGTGGCCTCAGGAGGGGTCAGTCTCTGTGGGAGTTGCCACTGGGTATTTCTCCCCAGTCGTCATTGGGTCCCCAGGCCTCGTCTGGTGCTGAGGCCACAGCCTGAGCTTGCATCGACCATACTGACCTGTGTCTTGGGTTTCCCCTGGAGCTCCCACAGGGCAGTCAGGCCTCATCTTGCCTGGAGATGTGCACGGCCGCTTTCCTCCTCATCTGCAGCATAAGTGTCCAGCACCCTTCGAGCAGACACAGGGATTTGTGGCTTGCCCTCTAGGTACCCCAGGGCTGTCACATGTGCCAGTGTGTCGGGAGTCGAGTCTCGGGGTGACAGTCAAGGCAATACAGGGTAATGAGGTTCATCAGGAATGGACGAGGCATTTGGGGGTCTTGGGAATGATGGATGGAACACTGAAGCTCGTCCTGTCTCTCCTCGTTCGAGCGCCTCTTCTTGGTATGCCTGGGGAGAGCCATGAACACTTTCCAGACGGAGCAAAGAAAGGTCCCGTCATCTAGAGCTCAGCCGGGGAAAACGGGGCTCCTCTTGCTTTTTCGGGGGACCCTCGGCGTTCCTGTCGAGTGGGGACGGGTGGGGCGGGGAACTTCTTTGGTCACAACAAGGGTGTGAAGGGACTTTCGAGGTCTAGGAGGAAAGGGGTGTTTTCTCCTGAGATGACCCTGCGGACAAGGGCCTCACTCCAACTGCAGGGGAGAAGTTTCTGTTTGTTCTCGAGTGCCGGTGGAGTCCTCTCGAGTTACAATGGGCCCCAAAAAACCCGCCCTTGGGGCCAAAGGCAAGAACAGTCTCCGAACGATTTGTGAGGAGCCTGTGGGGATTCCTCCCCAGTCGTCGCTGGGTCCTCAGTCGTGGTCTGGTGCTAAAGCTGGAGCCTCAGCTTGCCTCGCCCATGCTGACATAGGTCTTGGGTTACCGCTGGAGCCCCCACAGGCGAGTCAGGCCTCGTCTCGCCTGGAGACATGCACGGCCGATATCCTCCCCAACTGCAGCAACAGTGTCCGGGTCCCTGTAGAGCGGACACAGGGATCTGTGGCTTGCCATCGAGGTACCCAAGGGCTATCACACGTGCCAATGTGCCGGAGTCCAGCCTCGGGGTGACAGTAGAGGCAGTGTAGGGCTTTCAGGATCATCTGGAGTGGACGAGGCATTTGGGGGTTTTCGGGAATGGTTGCGCAATCTGTGAGACTCTTTCCGACTCTGCAGTTGTGAGCACCTCCTCTTGGGATGCGAGGGGAACACAGCGAAAAGTTTCCCCATGGATCAGGGAAGGGCCCCTCATCTGGAGTTCAGCAGGGAAAACAGAGCTCCTCTTGAGACTTGTTGGGACCCTCCGGGTTCCTCTCGAGTGGGGACAGTTGGGTCGGGGAACTTCTTGGATCACAGCAAGGTTGTGAAGGAGCCTGTCGAGGTCCACAAGGGATGGGATGAATTGCCCTGTGATGCCGACAAAGACAAGGGCCACACCATGCCTGCAGGGGAGAAGCTTCCTTTTTCTCTGGAGTTGCGGCAGGGTCCACCTGCTTTATGACAGGAAACCCAGGGACCTACCCCTGTATCCTCAGGAGAGGCCATTCTCAGTGCTAGTTGCGAGGCGCTTCTGGGGATACCAACCCAGTCGTTGCCTGGTCCTTAGTTCTCGTCTGGTGCTGAGGTCGAGCCTATGATTTCCTCGCTCGTGCTTTCATAGGACTTGAGGTTACTCTGAAGCCCCCACAGGGGAGTCAGGCCTCTTCTCGCCTGGAGACTTGCACGGCCTCGTTCTTCCCCAACTGCAACAGAAGTGTCCGGCTCCCATAAAGCGGAAACAGGGATCTGTGGCTTGCCATCGAGGTACTCCAGGGCTGTCTCACATGGCAGTGTGTTGGGAATCAAGCCTCGGGTGACAGTCGAGACAGTGCAGGGCAGTCATGTTCATCTGGAGTGAACGAGGAATTTGGGGGTCTTTGGGAGTGGTGGTCGGACACCTGAGGCTCCTTCCGACACTCCTGATGGAAGGCCACCTTGGGAAGTGATGGGAGCGCCGGACAATCTTTCCCGAAGGAGCAGGGAAAGGCCCCCTCATCTGGAGCTCAGCAGGGGAAAACGGGGGTCCTCTTGATTTGGGGCGGGACCCTCGGGGTTCCTCTCGAGTGGGGACGGTTGTGGTGGGGAACTTCATATTCACAACAAGCGTATGAAGGAGCCTTTCAAGGTCCAAGAGGGAAGGGATGATTTCCCCTGAGATGCTGCAGCGGACAAGGGACTCACCTTTCCTGCAGGGGAGAAGCTTCTGATTTTTCTGGAGTTTTTTCGGTGTCCTCTCGAGTTACGACTGGGACCCCAGGGACCCACCGCTTTGGCGTCGGGAGAGGCCAGTCTCCATGCATGTTGCGAGGCACCTGTGGGGGTTCTTTTGCTCCATTGCCGGGACCTCAGTCCTCATCTGGTGCTGAGGCCAGAGCCTGTGCTTGCCTCACCATGCTGACATAGGTCTTGGGGATCCCCTGGAGCCACCACAGTGCAGTCAGGCCTCGTCCCGCCTGGGGACGTGCACAGCTGCTTTCCTCCCCAACTGCAGCAACAGTGTCCGGGTCCCTGTCAAGCAGATACAGGGATCAGTGGCTTGACCTCGGGATACCCCAGCGCTATCACACCTGCCAATGTGCCACAGTCGAGCCGCGGGTTGACATTCGAGACAGTGCAGGACATTCAGATTCATCTGAAGTGGACTAGGCATTTGGGGGTCTTGCGGAAATATGACCCAAAGCCTGAGGCTTCTCTACACTCGCCTGGTATCAGTGCCTCCTGTTTGGATGCGAGAGGAGAACCGGGAACTCTTTCCCGATTCAGCAGCGAAAAGGCCCCTCATCTGGTGCTGAAATGGGTAAATGGAGCTCCTCTTGAGATGCGGAGGGATGGTCGGCTGTCCTGTCGAGGGTAAACGTGTGGGGTGGGGAACTTCTAGGGTCACAGCAAGGGTGTGAGAGAGCATTTCAAGGTCCAAGATGGAACGGTTGATTTCCCCCAGGACGCCGGGAGCGCACAAGGGCCTCACTCAGCCTGCAAGGCTGAAGCTTCTGGTTTTTCTGGAGTTGTGGCGGGGTCCTCTCGACTTACGACAGGGACCACAGGGATCCGATCCCTGACTGCAGAATAGGCCAGTCTCTATGCAAGGAGCAAGGTACGTCTGGGGATTACTCCCCAGTGGCGCCAAGTCCTCAGTCCCCTTCTGGTGCTGAGGCTGCAACCTGAGATTGCCTCTCCCTTGCCGACATTTGTATTGGGCTTCCCCTGGAACCCACAGAGGGGAGTCAGGTCTCCTCTCGACTGGAGACGTGCACTGCAGCTTTCCTTTCCAACCTCAGAGAAAGTGTCCGGGTCCCTGTCGAGCAGATACAGGGATCTATGTCTTGCGCTCGAGGTACCCTTGGGGTGTCACACATGCCAGTGGCCAGAGTGGAGCCTTGGGGTTCAAGTCGAGGTAGTGCAGGGCAGTCAGGTTCATCCGAAGTGGACAAGGCATTTGGGGGTCTTGGGGAATGGTGGCCCAACTTGTGAGACTCCTCCCGACTTTCCAGGTGCGAGCACCTCCTCTTGGGATCCGAGGGAAACACCACGAAACCTTTCCCAATGGAGCAGGGAAAGGGTTCCTCATCTGGAGCTCAGCAGGGGAAAACGAGTCTCCTCCTGAGTCTTGGCGGGACCCTTGGGGTTCCTCTCGAGTGGGGACGGTGGGGCGGGGAACTTCTTGGGTCTCAGCAAGGGTGTGAAGGGGCCATTCAAGGTCCACGAGGGACTGAGTGAATTCCCCTGAGATGCCGTTGTGGACAAGGTCCACACCACTCCTGCAGGGGAGAAGCTTCTGGTTTTTCTCGAGTTGTGGCGGGATCCCCTCGAGTTATGACGGGGACCCCAGGGAACAGCCCGTGTATCCTCAGGAGAGGCCATTCTCAGTGCGAGTTGCCAGGCACCTCTGGGGATTCCTCCCCAGTCATCGCCAGGTCCACAGTCATGGTCTGGTGCTGAGGTCGGTGCATGAGATTTCCTCGCTCATGCTTTCATAGGTGTTGAGGTTACTCTGGAGCCTCCACAGGGGAGTCAGGCCTCTTCTCGCCTGGAAACTTGCACAGCATCTTTCTTCCCCAACTGCAGCGGCAGTGTCCGGCCCCCCATAAAGCAGATACTGGGATCTGTGGCTTGCTATGGAGGTACTTCAGGGCTGTCTCACGTGCCAGTGTGTTGGGAGTCGAGCCTCGTGGTGACAGTCAAGAGAGTGCACGGCAGTCATGTTCACNACAGGGATCAGTGGCTTGACTTCGAGGTACCCCAGGGCTATCACACCTACCAGTGTGCCGGAGTTGAGCCGCGGGGTGACATTCGAGGCAGTGCAGGACAGTCAGATTCATCTGGAGTGGACTAGACATTTGGGGGTCTTGCTGAAATGTGACCCGACGCCTGAGGCTTCTCTGGACTAGCCTGGTGTGAGTGCCTCCTCTTGGGATGCGAGAGGAGAGCCGGGAACACTTTCCCTATGGAGCAGGGTAAGGGACCCTCATCTGGAGCTGAGCATGGGAAAATGGAGCTCCTCTTGAGATGCGGTGGGACCCTCAGTGGTCCTGTCGAGTGAGGATCTGTGGGAGGGGGAACTTCTTGGGTCACAGCAAGGGTGGGCAAGAGCATTGCGAGGTCCAAGAGGGAACGGGTGATTTCCCCCAGGACGCTGCAGTGGACAAGGTCCTCACTCCGCCTGCAAGGCTGAAGCTTCTGTTTTTTCTTGAGTTGTGGCGGTGTTCTCTCGACTTACAACAGGGACCCCAGGGATCCGACCCTGTGGCCCCAGGATAGGCCAGTCTCCATGTGAGGGGCGAGGTACATCTGGGGTTTCCTCCCCAGTAGCGACAAGTCCCGAGTACCCTTCTGGTGCTGAGGCTGCAGCACTGAGATTGCCTTGCACAACCTGACATTTGTATTGGGCTTCCCCGGGAGCCTGCAGAGGGGAGTCAAGCCTCGTCTCGACTGGAGATGTGCACGGCAGCTTTCCTTCCCAACCTCAGTAACAGTGTCTGGGTTCCTGTCGAGCAGATACAGGGAACTATGGTTTGTCCTCGAGGTACCTTGTGGCTGTCACACATGCCAGTGTGCCACAGTTGAGCCTAGGGGTTCAAGTCGTGGCAGTGCAGGGCAGTCAGGTTCATCTGAAGTGGAAAACGCCTTTGGCGGTCTTGGGGAATGGTGGCCCAACCTGTGAGACTCCTCCTGACTTTCCAGGTGCGAGCACCTCCTCTTGGAATGTGAGGGGAACACCGCAAAACCTACTGTGACCCAAGAAGTCACATCTGGAGTGGACAAGGCATTTGGGTGTCTTGGCAAGTGGTGGTCGGACACCTGAGGCTCCTCCCAACTCTCCTGAGGCAAGGCCACCACTTGGGATGCTAGGGGAGCGCCGGAAAACCTTTCCCGATGGAACAGGGAAAGGGCCCCTCATCTGGATCTCAGCAGGGGAAAACGGGGCTCCACTTGAGTCGCAGTGGGACCATTGGGGTTCCTCTCCAGTGGGGACGGTTGGGGTGGGGAACTTCCTGGGTCACATCAAGGGGATGAAGAAGCCTTTTGAGGTCCAAGAGGGAAGGGGTGATTTCCCCGAGATGCTGACGTGGACAAGGGACTCACCCTCCCTGCAGGGGAGAAGTTTTTGGTTTTTCATGAGTTGTGCTGGCGTACTCTCGAGTTACTACGGGGACCCCTCGAACCCGCCCCTGTGACCTCAGGAGAGGCCTGTCTCCATGTGAGTTGCAAGGCACCTGTGCGGATTCTTCCCTAGACTTCGCCTGGTCCCCAGTCCTCGTCTCGTGCTGAGGTCGGACTCTGTGCTTGCCTCGTCCATGCTAACATAGGACTTGGGGTTCCCCTGGAACACCAATAGGGGAGTCAGGCCTCGTCTTGCCTGGGGACTTGCACAGCCCCTTCCCTCCCCAAATGCAGCAACAGAGTCCGGGTCCCTGTCGAGCGGATACAGGGATCGGTGAATTGATCTCGAGGTACCCCTGGGCTATCACACCTGCCAGTGTGCTGGAGTCGAGCCTTGGGGCGACAGTCAAGGCAGTGCAGAACAGTCAGCTTCATCTGTAGTGTACTAGGCATTTGGGGGCAATTGGAAATTTGACCCGACGCCTGAGACTTCTCTGGATTCGCCTTGTGTGGGTGCCTCCTCTAGGGATGAGAGTGGAGAGCTGGGAAACTTTTCCCAATGGAGCAGGGAAAGGGCCCCTCATCTGGAGCTGAGCATGGGAATATGGAGCTCTTCTTGATTCGCGGCAGGACCCTCAGTGGTCCTTTCGAGTGGGGACGTGTGGGGCGGGGAAATTTTTGGGTCACAGCGACGGTGTTAAAGAGCAATTCGAGGTCCAAGAGTGTACGGGTGATTTCGCTCAGGACGCCGCAGTGGACAAGGGCCTCACTCCACCTGCAAGGGTAAAGCTTCTGGTTTTTCTCGAGTTGCGATGGGGTCCTCTCGAGTTACGACGTGGACCACAGGGTTCTGCCCCTGTGGCCCCAGGATAGGCCAGTCTCCGTGCGAGGGTTGAGGCACATCTGGGGATTCCTCCCTAGTGGCGCCAAGTCAACAGTCCCCTTCTGGTGCTGAGGCTGCAGCCTGATATTGCCTCGCCCATGCTGACATTTGTATTGGGCTTCGCCTGGAGCCCGTGGAGGGGAGTCAGGCCTCATCTCCACTGGAGACGTGCACGGCTGCTTCCTTCCAAACTGCAGTAACCGTGTCTGGGTCTCTGTCGAGCGGACACAGAGATCTATGGCTTCTACTCGAGGTACCCTAGGGCTGTCACACGTGCCAGTGTGCTGGAGTAGAGCCTCGGGATTGCAGTCAAGGCAGTGCAGGGCAGTCAGGTTCACCTGAAGTGGACTTGGCATTTGGGGGTCTTGGTGAATGGTGGCCCAAGCTGTGAGACTCCTCCCAACTTTCCAGGTGCGAGCACCTCCTCTTGGGATGCGAGGGGAACACTGTGAAAACTTTCCTGACGGAGAAGGGAAAGGGCCCCTCAACTGGAGTTCAGCAGGGGAAAACGAGGCTCCTCTTGAGTCTTGATATGACCATTGGGGTTCCTCTAGAATGGGAACGGGTGTGGCGGGGAACTTCTTGGGTCACAGCAAGGGTGTGAAGGAGCCTTTCGAGGTCAACGAGGGACGGGTTTTATTCCCCTGAGATGCCGTTGCGGACCATGGCCACACCACCCCTGCAGGGGATAAGCTTCAGGTTTTTATCTAGTTGTGGCGAGGTCCTCTCGAGTTACGACGGGGACTCCAGGTACACGCCCCTGTATCCTCAGAAGAGGCCATTCTCAGTGCGAGTTTCGGGGCGCCTCTGGGTATTCCTCCCGTCATCCCCGGGTCCTCAGTCCTCATCTGGTGCTGAGGTCAAGCCTGAGATTTCCACGCTCATGCTTTCATAGGTCTTCAGGTTACTCTGGAGCCCCCACAGGGTGGTTAGACCTCTTTTCGCCGGGAGACTGGAACGGCCTATTTCTTCCCCAACTGCAGTGGCAGTGTCCAGCTCCCCGTAAATTGGACACAGGGATCTGTGGCCTGCCATCGAGGTAATCACGTGCTATCTAACGTGCCAGTGTATTAGGAGTCGAGACTAGGGGTTATAGTTGAGACTATGCAAGGCAGTCATGTTCGTCTAGAGTGGACGAGGCATTTGGGTGTCTTGGGGAGTGGTAGTCGGACACCTGAGGCTCCTCTCAACACTCATAATGAAAGGCCACCTCTTGGGCTGTGAGGGGAGCACCTGACAACCTTTCCCGATGGAGCAGGGTAAGGGCCCCTCATCTGGAGCTTAGCAGGG
The DNA here is from genome assembly GCA_006410735.1 of Raphicerus campestris. Lineage (NCBI taxonomy): Eukaryota > Metazoa > Chordata > Mammalia > Artiodactyla > Bovidae > Raphicerus > Raphicerus campestris. The sequence continues at coordinate 1,414 of SJYW01044529.1, read as the reverse complement.
GAAAACGGGGAAACTCTTGAGTCACAGCGGGACCCTCGGGGTTCCTCTCGAGTGGGGACGGATGGGGCGGGGAACTTCCAAGGTCACAACAAGGGTATGAAGGAGCCTTTTGTGGTCCAAGAGGGAAGGGGTGATTTCCTCGAGATGATGAAGTGGACAAGGGACTCACCTTCCCTCCAGGGGAGAAGCTTCTTGTTTTTCTCGAGTTGATGCAGGGTCCTCTCATGTTATGACGGGGACCCCTGGGACCCGTCCCTGTGGCCTCAGGAGGGGCCTGTCTCCATGCGAGTTGCGAGGCACCTGTGGGGATACCTCCCTAGACGTCGATGGGTGCTCAGTCCTCGTCTGGTGCTGGGGCCAGAGCCTGTGCTTCCCTCGCCCATGCTGACATAGGTCTCGAGGTTCCCCTCGAGACCCCATAGGGCAGTCAGGTCTCATCTCGCCTGGGGACGTGCACAGCCGCTTTCCTCCCCAACTGCTGCACCAGTATCGGGGTCCCTGTCGAGTAGATACAGGGATCAGTGGCTTGACCTCGAGTATTCCCAGGGCTATCACACGTGCCAGTGTGCCAGAGTCGAGCCTTGGGGTGACAGTCGAGGGAGTGCAGGACAGTCAGCTTCATCTGGAGTGGACTACGCATTTAGGGACTTGAGGAAATATGACACGACCCCTGAGGCTTCTCTGGACTGGCCTGGTGTGAGTGCCTCCTCTTGGGATGCGAGGGGAGAGCCAGGAACCCTTTCGCGATGGAGCATATAAAGGGCCCCTCATCTGGAGCTGAGCATGGGAAAATGGAGCTCCTGTTGAGTCGCGGCAGAAAGGTCAGCGATCCTCTCGAGGGGGGATGTATGGGGCGGGGAACTTCTTGGGTCACAGCTAGGGTGTGAAAGAGCATTTCGAAGTCCAAGAGGGAACGGGTGATTTTCCCCGGGAGTTTCCAGTGAATTAGAGCCTCTCACCGCCTGCATGGGTGAAGCTTCTGGTTTTTCTCGAGTTGTAGCGGGATTTTCTCAAATTAAACGGGGACCACAGGGATCCGCCGCTGTGGCCCCAGGATAGGCCAGTCTCCGTGGGTGGGGTGAGGCACATCTGGGGATTCCTCTCCAGTGGCGCCAAGTCCTTAGTCCCCTTCTGGTGATGAGGCTGCAGCCTGAGATTGCCTCGCCTGTGTTGAAATTTGTATTGGGCTTACCCTGGAGCCCACAGAGGGGAGTCAGGCCTCTTCTTGACTGGAGATGTGCACGGCCACGTTCCTTCCCAACTGCAGTAACAGTGTCCGGGTCCCTGTCTAGCGGATACAGGGATCAATGGTTTGCGCTTGAGGTACCCTAGGGTTGTCACACGTGCCAGTGTGCTGGAGTTGAGCCTCGGGGTTACAGTCGAGGCAGTGCAGGGCAGTCAGGTTCATCTGAAG
>SJYW01044528.1:1412025-1446996 GCA_006410735.1 Raphicerus campestris | reverse complement strand
CCAAATCCGACCCGGCGGCTGCAGCCCCGAACCAAACTTGAGTTTTTGCCTGTTTTCACTTGAACCACCAACCGAGCCAAAGTTTCTCGCTGTTGTTTTTCCAGGCCGGGCTCTGGGACCGGCTTCACCGAGACAGGCCGAGCTTGCCCCAGGGCGGGAAAGGCCGCCATCAGGCTGCGGGCGCCACCGACGGACGCTGGGCGAGGGCAGTGGAGACCCAGGCCGCGCAGCCCCGGCCCGCCGAGCGAGAACGAAAGGCCGGAGGGAGTGAAGATTGCAGCCAACCTTGCCATCTTCCTTTGCTTTAATGTTTTCTTCTCCATTTTATGACATTTTACTCGAGCTCACTCGTTTGTAGTTGTAAAGTGAGGCGTTATTTACTGTTTCTGGAATTAACAGGAGAGAAAGTTAACTATTAGCTTTCAGCCCTTATGTAAACAATACCAGTTGCTTTTGGCACCGTTAGGCTCTGGCTTTTGTATAATTTGTAACGAGGAGAATTGAAGCTGTTCCATTGTGTTGCTCTGTGTTTTTCAGAGATAAGACCAAGAGCCACAACGGTAGTGAAGGGCCCTAGTGCCTGTATGCGTGGGCATATAGATTCATATTCAAATAAATTTAAAGGATAGAAGACACCAATCCCCTCCCCCAAAAAGTTTTTAAATATTTTTGGACTTACTTGTTGAGTTTGCAGTCAGTTCACCTTCAATTTGAAGTGTACTGTTTTTCTTGCAATGAGACGGTGGGGAGTGTGCAGGAAAGGACTAGAGGCTTTGCAATCAGACAAGCCTGGTTTGCAATCCTGATTTTACTGTCGAACTAGTTTTATGCTTTGCAGCAGGTTCTTTTCTCTATCTGAACCTCAGTTTCTTTACCTGTAAGACGAAATAAAAAACATGGGTACAGTGCCTAGCTCACAACAAAGAAACACTAAATATTCTTTCCCTTCCTTCATGGTCCATTTGTTGACATAAGAAAACTTTCCTTTAAAAAACTCCAAAGTCCCTAAAGGATATCAGTGCTCAACTAGGGGTGACTTTTGCCCCCAAGAGACATTTTGGCAGTGTCTGGAAGTATTTTTGACTGTCACAACTGGGAGTAGTGGTGCTCCCAGCATCTAAACAGGTATAAGGTAATGGTACTGCTAAATGTCCTGCAAGGCACAGGATGGCCCCACACCACAAAGAATACCTGGTGTGAATTGTCAATAGTGACACTGTTGAAAAATCCTGCTATAGGCTAATTCGGCCATCAAACAATTCACCAAAGACTGGTTCCCCCTTTTCCTTCTTATCTTCAAGGAAACATTCTTCTTTTGCATTCAAAAGAAGAACAGAAAGCAAAGCATTTGGGGGATCACAGTGATGATATGAATATGCAAAACCTCCCCTTCATGGGAAAATGCAGATTTGAATTTTACTTTTTTATTATTAAAGAAATATTCTACTTCATTAACAACCAATGTGTACACCCTTATTATTAAGGTATCTTGTGATGTATTATGTATTACTACAGTTCACGAATGTACTTCTCAGGTGGCACCTGTGGTAAAGAACCCGCCTATTAATGTAGGAGACTCAGGTTCGATTCCTGGGTTGGGAAGATCCCCTGGAGGAGGGCATGGCAACCAACTCCAGTATTCTTGCCTGGAGAATCCCTGGTGGGCTACAGTTCATAGGGTCACACAGAGTTGGACACGAAGCGACTTAGCACACACACAGTTCATGAATAGCTTTCGGTTCTGTTTCCCTTTCTCTTCAGACCATAGGTGCTTACTGACTTCTGCAGATTCACCTCTCCGCCAAGTCCCTCACCCATCCTGACATTTATAAAATAGTCCCTGCCCCCAAGGGACATCTAGCCTAGTTGGAAATAAATGAATGCACTCACAATAATTAAGGAACAATACAAGATAGCATATAATTAAGCTTTAATTGCAGCACCCAGACCAAGGTAGTGAGGAAACTGAGTCCAGCAACACCAGGTGCTACCTGGCTGAGGTGTTCTGCCAATGTTTGTTGAATGAACTGAAATAGTGAACACTTTTGACACCAGATAGGACTCCAGGTAAATTCTGTTCCAGTCTTTTTAAACAGCTACCCTTTATAAAGGGATGTCGGTGCCTGGCTGTGAGTTCATTTTTCTTAAAATATCCAGTTCAAACTTGTAACCCAACCTATATATTTCTAAAAATGATTGAACTTTAATAAAACGCAAACAATCATTTATTTGACAGCTATGTCAGTGCCTGCTGTGTGCAGTGTGAGCTACCCATCTCTAAATTTGCACAGAACCCAGAGCTTGTTCTGTTTGAGACAGGCCATCCAAAGGCATGTGCTCTCTTACTGCATATATTGAATGAATATCCCCTTTGACTGCAGGTATGTACTTGTCAGTATGCATTCCAGAGTTTTGCACATTAATACAGACTCTGAACTTTCCCTCACAAACATCCATTCCCAAACACATACCCAGCACTCGGTCTCCTGGCCCAGTCCTGAACACACCCCATAGGACACCAGACACAAAGCAGGATGTGCTTAGAAAGATTATAACTGGTTGGTTTCCAATCTTGGCTCCCTCCCCTAACCCCAACCACCAGCGGTACCCCCAAAGTAGAGCTTGCCCTCCCTGGAGGCTGTCCCATCCAAGAACTGCCCTTCACCTTGCTTTCTCCCACAGCCTGACCCCCTATTAAAATGTAGGCACCCGGAGACTTCCCTGGTGGTCCAGTGGTTCAGAACCCACCTGCCAATACAGGGGACATGGTTCGATTCCTTGAATCTGGTCCGGGACGTTTCCACATGCCTTGGGGCAACTAAGCCCAATCACCACAACTACTGAACTCTGGGCTAGGGCCTGCACTGTGTATCAGAAGCCACCACAATGAGAAGCCCAAGCACCGCAACTGGAGAAGAGTCCCACTCACCACAACTAGAGAAAAGCCACTCACAGCAACAAAGACCCAGTGCAGTCAAAACTAAACAAATACAACAAGCAAACAAAAAAAAAAAAAAAAAAAAAAAAAGTAGTCATCTGGTTCCTCCTCCCCTTCAAAGTCATGAGCTTCTCAGCACTGTTAGAACCGTGCTTGTGCTCAGTCATGTCCTACTCTTTGTGACCCCATGGACTGTAGCCGTCCAGGTTCCTCTGTCCATGGGATTTCCTAGTCAAGAATACTGGAGTGTGTTGCCATTTCCTCCTCCAAGGGATCTTTCTGACCCGGGGATCAAACCCAAGTCTCTTGTATTGACAAGTGGATTCTTTACCACTCATTAAGCTGAGGTTCAGCAAAGCAGACTCAGGACTTGTCCCTTATTTCTCATATTATATGGACACATTCATAGGAGATTTTCAGGGTGAATCTGAAATTGCCACTGTCTCCCATCACCTGATGACTGTTTCCAGGCTTGCCTCCCTCTAGTCCATGCTTTTACACCAGCCTCTTTCCTCTGCTCCAGACTCCTCAAAGGCTTCCTGTAGCTTTTGTAATAAAGTCCCAGCATTGCTCATTAAGATCCTTCCTGGTGGGGCTCTTAATTAGTTCTCCAGCCACTAGTTGCCTCTCTCTGCCTCCACCCCCTTCGCTCTGCACTCTATACATACTAAACTGAACTTCTGTCCTTTGCCTGAACAGACTTTCTCGTTGCTTGACCCAAGCTGTTTTCTCCACCTCGAATACTCTCCATCCGTCTCTCTCATCTCTTTATCTTACTATTCCTGCCCATTCTTCAGGAGTCAGCTTAGACAGCACTTTCTCTGGCCTCCCGAAGGCTGGATTACCTGCCTGTCCTTTAACTCCAGTAGCACTACTCACCCCACCTTACCATCAACACTGCATCATTCCGAAATCTCTATTCCCTTGTCCTAATCTCCCACAAGTTAGAACATTCTAGGGACTTCTCTGGCAGTGGCTAAGACTTCATGTTCCCAAGGCGGGGAGCCTGAGTTTGATCCCTGGTCAGGGAACTAGATCCCACATGCCACGACTAAGAGTTTGCATGCTGCAACAAAGATTGAAGGTTCCATGGACCGTAACTAAGACCCAGCACAGCCAAATAAATTAAAATATATATTTTAAAGTACTGAACATTCTATGCAGACAAGGAGTGTGTCTTGTCTCCATGCAACACCCAACATTTGGCAGAGTACCTGGCATGAGGTGGGCACCTGATAAACAATGGTGAATATTGAGTTGCTTGTTGAACTTTGGGGAGTGACTAGAGCTTTTCCATCCATAGTCCAGGCAATTACTAGTTGGAAGCATGCCTCAGATGCCCAGAAGATGTCAGGACTGGTAAAGACTTTCTAACCATTTATTAACATTTGGAACAGAATGCAGCCAANGGCGCCACCGACGGACGCTGGGCGAGGGCAGTGGAGACCCAGGCCGCGCAGCCCCGGCCCGCCGAGCGAGAACGAAAGGCCGGAGGGAGTGAAGATTGCAGCCAACCTTGCCATCTTCCTTTGCTTTAATGTTTTCTTCTCCATTTTATGACATTTTACTCGAGCTCACTCGTTTGTAGTTGTAAAGTGAGGCGTTATTTACTGTTTCTGGAATTAACAGGAGAGAAAGTTAACTATTAGCTTTCAGCCCTTATGTAAACAATACCAGTTGCTTTTGGCACCGTTAGGCTCTGGCTTTTGTATAATTTGTAACGAGGAGAATTGAAGCTGTTCCATTGTGTTGCTCTGTGTTTTTCAGAGATAAGACCAAGAGCCACAACGGTAGTGAAGGGCCCTAGTGCCTGTATGCGTGGGCATATAGATTCATATTCAAATAAATTTAAAGGATAGAAGACACCAATCCCCTCCCCCAAAAAGTTTTTAAATATTTTTGGACTTACTTGTTGAGTTTGCAGTCAGTTCACCTTCAATTTGAAGTGTACTGTTTTTCTTGCAATGAGACGGTGGGGAGTGTGCAGGAAAGGACTAGAGGCTTTGCAATCAGACAAGCCTGGTTTGCAATCCTGATTTTACTGTCGAACTAGTTTTATGCTTTGCAGCAGGTTCTTTTCTCTATCTGAACCTCAGTTTCTTTACCTGTAAGACGAAATAAAAAACATGGGTACAGTGCCTAGCTCACACCAAAGAAACACTAAATATTCTTTCCCTTCCTTCATGGTCCATTTGTTGACATAAGAAAACTTTCCTTTAAAAAACTCCAAAGTCCCTAAAGGATATCAGTGCTCAACTAGGGGTGACTTTTGCCCCCAAGAGACATTTTGGCAGTGTCTGGAAGTATTTTTGACTGTCACAACTGGGAGTAGTGGTGCTCCCAGCATCTAAACAGGTATAAGGTAATGGTACTGCTAAATGTCCTGCAAGGCACAGGATGGCCCCACACCACAAAGAATACCTGGTGTGAATTGTCAATAGTGACACTGTTGAAAAATCCTGCTATAGGCTAATTCGGCCATCAAACAATTCACCAAAGACTGGTTCCCCCTTTTCCTTCTTATCTTCAAGGAAACATTCTTCTTTTGCATTCAAAAGAAGAACAGAAAGCAAAGCATTTGGGGGATCACAGTGATGATATGAATATGCAAAACCTCCCCTTCATGGGAAAATGCAGATTTGAATTTTACTTTTTTATTATTAAAGAAATATTCTACTTCATTAACAACCAATGTGTACACCCTTATTATTAAGGTATCTTGTGATGTATTATGTATTACTACAGTTCACGAATGTACTTCTCAGGTGGCACCTGTGGTAAAGAACCCGCCTATTAATGTAGGAGACTCAGGTTCGATTCCTGGGTTGGGAAGATCCCCTGGAGGAGGGCATGGCAACCAACTCCAGTATTCTTGCCTGGAGAATCCCTGGTGGGCTACAGTTCATAGGGTCACACAGAGTTGGACACGAAGCGACTTAGCACACACACAGTTCATGAATAGCTTTCGGTTCTGTTTCCCTTTCTCTTCAGACCATAGGTGCTTACTGACTTCTGCAGATTCACCTCTCCGCCAAGTCCCTCACCCATCCTGACATTTATAAAATAGTCCCTGCCCCCAAGGGACATCTAGCCTAGTTGGAAATAAATGAATGCACTCACAATAATTAAGGAACAATACAAGATAGCATATAATTAAGCTTTAATTGCAGCACCCAGACCAAGGTAGTGAGGAAACTGAGTCCAGCAACACCAGGTGCTACCTGGCTGAGGTGTTCTGCCAATGTTTGTTGAATGAACTGAAATAGTGAACACTTTTGACACCAGATAGGACTCCAGGTAAATTCTGTTCCAGTCTTTTTAAACAGCTACCCTTTATAAAGGGATGTCGGTGCCTGGCTGTGAGTTCATTTTTCTTAAAATATCCAGTTCAAACTTGTAACCCAACCTATATATTTCTAAAAATGATTGAACTTTAATAAAACGCAAACAATCATTTATTTGACAGCTATGTCAGTGCCTGCTGTGTGCAGTGTGAGCTACCCATCTCTAAATTTGCACAGAACCCAGAGCTTGTTCTGTTTGAGACAGGCCATCCAAAGGCATGTGCTCTCTTACTGCATATATTGAATGAATATCCCCTTTGACTGCAGGTATGTACTTGTCAGTATGCATTCCAGAGTTTTGCACATTAATACAGACTCTGAACTTTCCCTCACAAACATCCATTCCCAAACACATACCCAGCACTCGGTCTCCTGGCCCAGTCCTGAACACACCCCATAGGACACCAGACACAAAGCAGGATGTGCTTAGAAAGATTATAACTGGTTGGTTTCCAATCTTGGCTCCCTCCCCTAACCCCAACCACCAGCGGTACCCCCAAAGTAGAGCTTGCCCTCCCTGGAGGCTGTCCCATCCAAGAACTGCCCTTCACCTTGCTTTCTCCCACAGCCTGACCCCCTATTAAAATGTAGGCACCCGGAGACTTCCCTGGTGGTCCAGTGGTTCAGAACCCACCTGCCAATACAGGGGACATGGTTCGATTCCTTGAATCTGGTCCGGGACGTTTCCACATGCCTTGGGGCAACTAAGCCCAATCACCACAACTACTGAACTCTGGGCTAGGGCCTGCACTGTGTATCAGAAGCCACCACAATGAGAAGCCCAAGCACCGCAACTGGAGAAGAGTCCCACTCACCACAACTAGAGAAAAGCCACTCACAGCAACAAAGACCCAGTGCAGTCAAAACTAAACAAATACAACAAGCAAACATAAAAAAAAAAAAAAAAAAAAAGTAGTCATCTGGTTCCTCCTCCCCTTCAAAGTCATGAGCTTCTCAGCACTGTTAGAACCGTGCTTGTGCTCAGTCATGTCCTACTCTTTGTGACCCCATGGACTGTAGCCGTCCAGGTTCCTCTGTCCATGGGATTTCCTAGTCAAGAATACTGGAGTGTGTTGCCATTTCCTCCTCCAAGGGATCTTTCTGACCCGGGGATCAAACCCAAGTCTCTTGTATTGACAAGTGGATTCTTTACCACTCATTAAGCTGAGGTTCAGCAAAGCAGACTCAGGACTTGTCCCTTATTTCTCATATTATATGGACACATTCATAGGAGATTTTCAGGGTGAATCTGAAATTGCCACTGTCTCCCATCACCTGATGACTGTTTCCAGGCTTGCCTCCCTCTAGTCCATGCTTTTACACCAGCCTCTTTCCTCTGCTCCAGACTCCTCAAAGGCTTCCTGTAGCTTTTGTAATAAAGTCCCAGCATTGCTCATTAAGATCCTTCCTGGTGGGGCTCTTAATTAGTTCTCCAGCCACTAGTTGCCTCTCTCTGCCTCCACCCCCTTCGCTCTGCACTCTATACATACTAAACTGAACTTCTGTCCTTTGCCTGAACAGACTTTCTCGTTGCTTGACCCAAGCTGTTTTCTCCACCTCGAATACTCTCCATCCGTCTCTCTCATCTCTTTATCTTACTATTCCTGCCCATTCTTCAGGAGTCAGCTTAGACAGCACTTTCTCTGGCCTCCCGAAGGCTGGATTACCTGCCTGTCCTTTAACTCCAGTAGCACTACTCACCCCACCTTACCATCAACACTGCATCATTCCGAAATCTCTATTCCCTTGTCCTAATCTCCCACAAGTTAGAACATTCTAGGGACTTCTCTGGCAGTGGCTAAGACTTCATGTTCCCAAGGCGGGGAGCCTGAGTTTGATCCCTGGTCAGGGAACTAGATCCCACATGCCACGACTAAGAGTTTGCATGCTGCAACAAAGATTGAAGGTTCCATGGACCGTAACTAAGACCCAGCACAGCCAAATAAATTAAAATATATATTTTAAAGTACTGAACATTCTATGCAGACAAGGAGTGTGTCTTGTCTCCATGCAACACCCAACATTTGGCAGAGTACCTGGCATGAGGTGGGCACCTGATAAACAATGGTGAATATTGAGTTGCTTGTTGAACTTTGGGGAGTGACTAGAGCTTTTCCATCCATAGTCCAGGCAATTACTAGTTGGAAGCATGCGTCAGATGCCCAGAAGATGTCAGGACTGGTAAAGACTTTCTAACCATTTATTAACATTTGGAACAGAATGCAGCCTATGGAATGAACTCAGTTTTGGGGTTCCACCAGAGCCACATTTGATACTTAACCTGGCTTCTTGAACACCAGTGATCTACTTGACACTTCCACTTGGATGTCAGATAGTATCTCAAAGGTCCATGTCCAAAGTCAGACTTCTAATTTCACTCCCAATTGGCTTCTCCCCATTCCAAGTGGCAATTCCATCCTTCTAGTTGCTCAGGAAACAAAGAGACAAGCAAAACCTTGGACTCCTTTCTTTAATCCTTAACTCCTTTTATTTTCTTATACTCCACATCAAACCCACCAGAAAATCGCTGAAATGTATCCAGAATCAATTACATTTCTCCATTTCCAGCCCTCTTTCCCTAGCTGGACCACCATCTCCCTGAGCTGGATTTCCCAAATAGACTCCTATCCACATTGACAGGCAGATTCCCAACCACTGGACCACCAGGGAAGTCCTCTCCTTGCTTTTTTGGTTGCCTCTCTACACTCTACTCAACGCCACAGCAACCAAAGTGATCCTTTTAAAACCTAAGTCAGATCATATTACTATTCTGCTCAGATCCTTCAACTGCTTCCCACTTCCCTCACTACAAGGTCTCCAGTCAACTCTTTGGCCCCAAAACCTACCACGCTTCCCTGGCTCTCCCAATGCCAGCCACACTAGCCCCCTTGCCCTTCATTAGACCCACTTCCAACTCAGCCTTTTCAAAGCTATTCGTTTGGGCTGGACAGATCTTCCTCCAGGTATCCCCATGGGCTGCGCTGTCACTTGACTCATAAGCACTCTAATGGGAAAGACATTCCCTCCCTCACCTATCTAAAGTAGCACCACCCAACCATCCCTCGGCCTAGCTTTATTTTCCCCCTTAGCACTTATCACCACCCGACAGGCTGTCTCCATTCATCGACTGTAAGTTCAAGGATAGTAGAGACTGTCATTTTGTTTATGTATCCTCAGCTTCTAGAACAGTGTCTATCATATTGTAGGCATTCAGGAAATAATCACAGGACTTCCCTGGTGGCACAGTGGTAAAGAATCTGTCTGCCAGTGCAGGGGACATAGGTTTGATCCCTGACCCGAGAAGATTCTGTGTACATAGGAGCAGTTAAGCCTACGAGTCACAACTACTGAGCCTGTGCTCTAAAGCTCTCAAGCTACAACTACTGAGCCTGCAGGCTGCAATCACTGAAGTCTGCATGCTCCAGGGCCTGAGAGCCACAACTAATGAGACCCTGTGCCAAAACTACTGAAGCTGTGCACCCTAGAGCCTGTGCTTTGCAACAAGAGCACTCACCACAATGAGAAGCCCATGCTCAGCAACTAGAGAGTAGCCCCGGCTCACCACAACTAAAAAGTCCAAGCGCAGCAACTAAGACCCAGCACAACCAAAAATAAGATAAATAAATAAATGATTTGTTTAAAAAAAGAAAGAAAGAATCATGAATCAAGGACAGGTATCCACTACTTTAATCTGACTCATTTGAAAAGACCCTGATGCTGGGAAAGATTGAGGACAGGAGGAGAAGGGGACAACAGAGATGAGATAGCTGGATGGCATCACCTACTCAGTGGATTTAAGTTTGAGTCAACTCCAGGAGTTGGTGATGGACAGGGAGGCCTGGTATGCTGCAGTCCATGGGGCTGCAAAGAGTCGGACACGACTGAGCGACTGAACTGAACTGAGTCTCTTGGGAATACCAGCTATATACCATCAGGATACCAGCTGCTCAACTGCTCTGCCACCCTGCTTCTCACCCATAGACCAGGGACTTCTGTTACCTCTATGCTACCCAGTTGGAAACTCAGCTTGCATACCTCTACCTCAAACTAGCTATGAGTTTCAAATGAAAAGGATAATATTGCCAGTTTTGCAACTGTAGCAGACTTGATGCTTTTCTTTTGATTGAGAAAATGTCACAATGTTTCCTAGTGACAAAAACTCCTATTTTAAGCTTTCCAGGTTAAAATGTATAAGACTTAGGAACTCTAAAGAGAAAGTCATTTGTAGGTAGGCCTGTGGCAATAGGCATCTTCTCTCTAATCTCCCCAATTTGTAAAGCTATCCTGGAGAAGCTGGGCTTTGTATTTCACTGAACAGAAAGGACTGATAGGTTGCAAGTAGGCTGTTCAAAGTTTAAGGATACACCTGGAGTAGCTGCTTAGATCTACACAGCCACGTTGTTTAGTAGCTGAGCTGTGTCCAACTCTTTGTGACCCCATGGACGTCTGCTACATTAACAGATGTGTTCTTCACCAGTGAGCCACCTGGGAAACCCCTGCACAGCCATATTTTTGAGCAAACAAGCCCCCACGTGTGTGAAGCTACCCACAGACACACCCCAGTCCATAAACACCCAGATCCCTGCTTATCTCTTCCCAGCTCTGAAACTAGGAATATGAGCAGGAGTACATATTCAAAGTGAGGAAGAAATGAGCTGGCTTTAGGAACACAGACCAGAAAGCCCTGTGACTGGGTATGAAAGAATGTGTAAGCCCAGGCAGGCTCTCTGTGCACATCTGGTTTTCCCTTTTATGCTTCTGTGATTTCTATGACACAGGAAATCTACTCTGGAACAACCCTGTCTGCTTTCTAGTGAGTACATAAAAAATGAGGATTAAAAGTCTGTTTATCTCACTGTTGAGGGCAGGAAGATAAAATCCAGAACAGTACCGATTTGGGGGTGGACCAACTCCGGCTTCATTCTCTACTGTGCCCCAGGGGAGATGCTAAGTAACTGAGACCAGAGGAATGAGAGGCCAAGCAAAAAAATTCTGCACAGGCTTAAGATTATCTAGGCATGGCTCTCACTCTGAAGCAGACCAAGTACAAGAAAATACCACGTGATGAAAAAAGCAGTTCAGTCAACTCAACCAACATTAATACTATTGGAACCACTCTCAGTCTCACTGGGAGCCCTTCTCCATTTGGCTTGCACAGTGTAACCTTTGTAAAAAAAAAAAAAAAGAGAGAGAGAGAGAGAGAGAGAGAGTCTTCTCATAAAAAGTCCTTAAAGTGGGCAGAAGCAGCCAGCTTTCTCACTCCATGAGACAACACAGAGCTGTTTAAGAGACGAGCAACATTAAATCAGGTGGGAAAGGACAGGAAAACTTAGACTCCGAAAGAGAAAAAGAGGACTGGGTCCCACCCCAGTGGGGTTACGGGTGAAGTTATCTCACACCCTCAATAACAAACATGAGTAGAAAAACAGATTGGGAGAAAAGAGAGATCAAACAAAGGCCCAACAAAAAGTAAGAAGCCAAGAAGTGCCAGAAAATTGTGTACTGTGAATGCACACCCAGGCCACTCTTTATTTTATTTTCTTAGGTTCCAATCAATGATAATTACTTTTCGGAAATTCCCTGGTCCAGGAGTTAGGACTCTGAGCTTCCACAGCAGAGGGCCTGGGTTCGATCCCTGGTTGCAGAACTAAGATTCTACAAGCTGCCAGATGCGGTTAAAAATAAAACAAAACAAAAACCAGTTGTTACTTTTTTGCCCCATGTTGCTCTGAAGCCTTTTGTTTGTTAGTTTTTTCTGTGCCAGGCGGCAAGGGAGGTCTTCTGTCCCTGACCAGAGACCCAACCTGTGTCTCCTGCAGTGCATGCCTGGTCTTAACCCCCAGACCACCAGGAAAGTCCCAAGCCTTCTATTTTTATTCTCCTTCCCATGGTGGTAGTACTCCAACCCCTCCCCAGCCTCCCAGAGAAGGGGTTAGTGGCCTTTTCTCTGGAGAGTTCACCAGAGTTTCATTTTGTTAAGCTGTTAACCTTCATCCCCTCAAATACCAACCATTATCTTCACTAGCCCCACATAAGTATTCTGCCCCTCTTCCTTATTCTTCTGTGAGACCAAACTCCTGCCCAAGACAGGTGTGTCTGCCGCGACCCAGACTACCCAGATGGTTAAGAACGGCTCAGGGATTTCCCTGGTGGTTCAGTGGCTAAGACTCTGAACTCCCAATGAACCCAGGTTTGATCCCCGGTCATAGAGAAGGCAATGGCACCCCACTCNGATTCTGGAAAGTGCTACAGAGATGTAGGGATGAGGCCGCAGAGGAGACAAAGCTCTGCTCCTTCTGAGTGGTGCCCCGAAGCTCTATTTCCTGAAACAATGCCAGCTTACAGCAGGGCAGCAGCTTCCGTGCTGCCCGCTTTAGATCCAATACGCTTACTCACGGGTGGGGGTGGGTGGGGAGTGTCCTTTGGTTACAGTTCCAGCCCCTTGACGGGTTTCGTGCGCCTGCGTTCATCATAGGCGTGCGCCTGCGTTCATCACAGGCGAGCACCGAGGCTGGGGTCAGCCTCGGTGTGAGATGCAGCTGCCCTGGGCCACGGTCCAACACCAGTGCTGCACGTCTCCCTCCCTCTCAGGCCTTCCCTGTGTTTTACCACTTTTAAAATCAAGTGTGTGGTTTTACAAATCGCAGTGATGTGTCTACAAGCCAAGGAATGCCAAGGACTGAGAGGGCACCAGCTTCTCCAAGCTAGAAGAGAAGCAAGAGACAGATTTGCCCCTAAAACCTCGGGAAGGAATCACCCTGCTGACAACTTGATGTTGGACGCCTGGCTTCCAGCCAGGAGAGGGTCAGTCCCCGCCCGCAACATCACCGGCTCATGGTACTTGAGTGAGCTGAGGACAGTTCTCACCAGCTCAGTGTCCCTGGCGCCCCGGCTCCCTGTCACCCTCACCATGCGACCTCTCACTTCCTGAAATCCCCTCCCAGGATCTTAAAGAAAACTTGATTCCAATGCTTGTTAAAACTACAAAGCGTTTATTCAAGACTCTTGCCATAAAGGTTGACTCTGTTGCAAGAAGGGAGAGAGATTGGGCTCAGCTCCAAAAATGGCAAGGACAGTGGGGATTTATAACCAAGGAGCAGAGCCAGGGGGTCAGTGGATGGAAAATTACTAGGAGATGGCTGGCAGTCCAGAAAGGCTTGCTCTGCTGGTCCAAGATTCCTGCATCCAAGGGGAAGACGAGGAATATGACCAGACTTCAAGGGTGGGGATTCTCCTGAGCAGGGGTCCTGCTAAGTCGAGGCTCTGCAGGCCAAGGGTGGATGGGGCCACAGTTAAGGCCCGCTCGAGAACAGAGAATCCTGCCAGATGGGTCAAGGAGAGAGTCTTTGTTGCGGGGATATTGTCTACTGCTGCAGACCGATTCTGGGTCCCTTCAGCCCTGAGCCTGAAGTTGCCGGTGATAATTCTATCCCCCACCCATCAGCCAGGAGAATCCAAGCCCCAGGGGGAGAGGTGTAGACTGAGTTCCCTGGGCAGTGATTCCAGCCAGTGCCCAGCATCCTTGGAGAATCCCCAGGGCACAAGGCTCACCCTTTTGCTGGTGCCATGGGGTCTGACATCACGGGCAGAGGGCACCCGGTGGGCCATCTTTGGGACCATCTCTTCCTACTCTCCAGTCCCTCCTTGATCCCCAGACTCAGTGAAGCCAGTGTCCAAAGGGCATCACCCTGTGTCCTCATTCCCACGGCCCCCAGGGGCTGCAGCAACGCTGCCTGATCTACAGAGTTGAGTTTGCTTCCAGACACCCTCCGAGGCCCCAGGATGCAGAGGCGAGTAAGGGCCCCGCTAGCAGTCAGCGGACGATGATGCTCCTGCCTGTGTCTGCTCCTTCTCGCCGCCTGGAACGCCATCCAAATGGTCTCCCGGCAAGAGCTGCCAAGCTGCCGTCAGGGCAGAGAGCGGTTTTCATCGCACTGCAGTCAGCGTGCTGCCGCTCCCAGCGCTAGACACAGGCTCGCTCCACAGGCACAGCCCCTCCAGGTCACCCAATGTCATGTAAATGTCCAAGCCCCCATGTCCTCATCCGTATGATGAAGGAGGCGGCGAGGACGGCCTGGGGGAGGTGTGGATGGGCGTGGTCAGGGCGCCATACGACGAGTGGGGCTGTGGGCATCCACCTGTTCAGCAGCCATTTCTGGGCACATCTTGCCTGCACAGCATCCCTGGAGGTAGAAGGCCTGACACACGGTCCCCTGACATACGAATGGGCACATGCTCTAGCTATGAGCTTGCCTTTTTCTGCCCACAGGGCCTCAGGCGGCACCATGGCCCAAGTAGTCAAGAGGGTTTGATCCACTGGTATTGACCCTCTGGTATTGACTGGCTCCATAGCAAAGGTGTTGTGGGAGGGACTCGTAGTATCAGACAGAGCACCACCCGGAAGCCGCTGGCCTGGTGGGGCCCTGGCATGCGGAAGTGATGATCAGAAGGTGACGCCCAGTGAGGATGGGGCACCCTTCTCCAGGGGGCAAGGAACCATGGAAGCAAGGGTCTTCTCCGAATGGTGTGTTCCCAGTGAGAAGAATTCATGAGTCAGTAACCTGGCGGGGAGGCACCCAGGAGACTTTGTGAGTCCTGTCTCCATACTTCTGTGCTCTGCACGGCCAGGGTCTTGGTCTCCAAGGGAAGCTAACTTTCCCAAAGAAACACAGCAAATCCCCCTGGACTCCAAGTTGAGGCTGGCCTTTCAGGAGACTTGAGCCTGGTCGTCTGGAAAATGTCAGTCTACTGTGATACAGGGGTGGGAGAGGAGGTGGGTGGGAGGGTAAGTGCGTGGCCCCCAGCACCCCCTGGGGCACCTTTGATGCTCCCTTGCCCAGTCATCAGGGCAAGCAGGTGAGTGCCCAGCTCTGCCTGTGGTCAGGGACTTGATCCGGAGGAATGGTGGTCTTGGTCACACCCCAGGCCAGCTTCTAGGCCAGCGGATGTGCTAGCTGAGGAGGGGGGCCGCTAGAAGGGGTGGGGAGGTAGCGAAGGTAAGTCCTCTCTGGCCCTGGGATGCGGCCACAGGGAGGAGGCCTGGGGGCCTCAGCAGGGCTCGGAGACCTGCCCTGTCAGTCCAGCACGAGACCACTGTCTCGGTCCTGAGACAGGCTGAGACCTGGGGCCTCGGACACTTCATTGCAGTGCGTACACCTAGACGGAGGTCTCCTCGAGCAAAAAATACAAAGAAACCATAAGGGACTAAAGAGCTGCTGCACGCGCAGCTGGGACAAATTATGGATGGTGCTATGCTGTGCTTAATCACTCAGTCACGTCTGACTCTTGCGACCCCATGGACTGCAGCCCATCAAGCTCCTCTGTCCATGGGATTCTCCAGGCAAGAATACTGGAGTGGGTTGCCATGCCCTCCTCCAGGGGATCTTCCCGACCCAGGGATCGAACCAGGTCTCCCACGTTGCAGGCGGATTCTTTACCATCAGAGCCACCAAGGAAGTCTCCACGGCAATTCACTCCACCCTCCCCCTCCCATCCTGCTTCCTCTCCATCCTGCTAGAGGGGTAATCCCTAGCAAATACCCTCCCTACCCCACTCCATCCCAGATGGGCTCCCAAGGACCAGCCTCCATGAGGAACAAGCAGATGAAGCCAGTCCCAGAGAGGGCAGCATGCCAAGGGGAATATCCTGGGGTTATTAAGGAAACAAAGACCCAGGATGAGGACGAGACCTCGGGCACTGGAGGAGGCGGATTCCTGCGCTGTAGAGTCACCCCACCCCATGGGCAGAGGCGCGCTTTCCGCCCTGGCACTTCCACACACACCTGCGCACCGAGTCCTGCTAGTCTGAGGGCGGCGTCTGGGGGCCAGTGTGCAGAAGCCACGCGAAGCAAGACAGCGACCTGTCTGGGTTTCATCCATCTGGGGGCATCTACCCAGTCCTGGCTGCCTCTTCCGCACGCTCACTCCAAGGCAGGGGTGGGGAGACCCAAACTTTTCACCTTGAGGTTTCCGTCCGTATGACTGACACTCGGACATTCAAAGGAGGAGCTCCGTTTACTGAGCTTCTTCCTTCCACTCCCTTTCTGAGAGGTTCCGTCTTCTCTCTCATTTTCAGAGCCCTGCCACACGTATGCACGCACACACACACACGTACACACACACGTGTGTGTGCACACACATGATTTCCTGTGAATCCAAAAAAAAAGAAAGAAAACAGAGAGCTGGCAGATGCTGATTTCTCCACTCAACTGCACATATTTTATAGCTTCTCTCTGTTTTTCTCCCAAGACGCCCACCTGACCTCGCTCGCTCTCCAAATTCTCTCCATTGTGGCCAAATGTCACAGATCATGTGAGGCTGTTCCAGCCCATGAAAATATGCTGTAAATGAGCGCATCTGCCCTTTGATCTTAACCCTTGTCTTTCCTTCCACAGCCATTTCTCCTCCTACATGAAAAGCCCCTTCATTAGCGAGGTCTTTCTGACACAGCATGGGGAGAAAGGCAACACCCCCTCTCTCTGAAGCAAAAGGAAAACAATCAGTTATTGGTTCTTATTTGCATACAAAAGTCTTGGCATTTCAGCTAGAATTTCCAAAGCTGGGGGGAGAAAACACCCAGCTGAGCCTCCCACAAACGGTCAAAAGACAAAAATCACGCAGAAATGATGAGTCCAGAAGGCCTGCTCTGCGTGCGTGCTAAGTCACTTCAGTCCTGTCCGACTCTGTGAAACCCCATGGACTGTAGCCTGCCAAGCTCTTCTGTCCATGGGATTCTCCAGGCAAGAATACTGGAGTAGGTTGCCATGTCTTCTTGAAGGGGATCTTCCCACCCAGGGATCGAACACATATCTCTTACTTCATTGGCAGGTGGGTTCTTTACCCCTAGCACCACTTGGGAAGCCCTAATACTAAAACAATAATAATAAGATCAAAGAAAAACAAAAGGAAAGATAACGTCATCACAACATTTAAACAATTATTTCAATAGCCTATTTAAAGAGAAGACCCTTCTTTGGGTTCCACAAATATGCACTCAGCTATGATTTCATTTTCGCATCAAAGTCTATGTTAAGAGGTTTGCAACAATTTCTGCAAATACCAGCAATTTTCGGGCATTTCGGGTGCCAGGCACAGCTAGATTCTAAGTTTGAACATGACAAAAGTAGCGTTTTGCTCCTAAGACGTTTCCACCAGGCATCTAAATAGATGTCCCAATTTTAACTTAATTTGGGAGCACTCTCGTGTGATGGTAAACTCCACATCTACAGAGTTCTCTGCCTTTGGTGGTACAGAGATGTGGCTGGAGGGGAGACATTCATAACCCAGCTTCTTATGAAACTCGTGAATTTTCCAGGTTTCTCCAGCACCTGTAACTTTGCTTATTTTCAGTTTGCTGTGGTAAGTCTGCGTTCAGGCTTTCTAAATGGGAAAACCGCTGTGAACATGAAAAATTTCCTTCGGAAAGACTCTTCTCTGCTAGTTAGTACCTGGACCAACTGCTGCTTTTAATCTTATACCCACTGGGACTGTGTGGAACTCTCTCTAAAACTGCAATGTCTATAACTTCTGAAATGTTTTAAGTACATGAAAACGAATTAAGAACAACTTGAAAGCTCTGGATTTCTCCTCTTCTCCCCCATTTCAAAGACACTTATTGGAACTTCAGGGCAGAGCGACATTGGGGGATCAGAGGAGCAGATGGTGTGAGAACGAGACGGCCCCTCCCAGACATCTTCTCAGCTGCAGGCTGCGTATCCTTTATTATTACTTCTTCGGTCCACAGGACATTTTTGTTCTCATTCTCTTGCTCTGCCAGGATGCGAAAGATGATGCTGTAATGTGTAAAGCATGTGTGTACCACTGCCCGCGAGTGAAGCTTATTGTTACGGGTTTTGTTCTGGCGCTCTCTGTGCAGCCCAAGTATAAATTCTTCAGTGACATTGAAAGAGTCTGAAATGTTAAGTTCATAGGACCTCATGGTATGTACATACCATCACACATGTTTTAATGTTGGTTTTTACAGTTGGAAAATATTTTGTTGTTCAGGATACAACACAGCTGCAGTGATATGTTATTTCATCATCTCCTTAGCAACAGATGCTATGGTCCCTTGTGCAAAACTCTGCCATTGTATCTAATGGACCACTCTCTGGTAGTCTCCTTCTGACTAATGAATGACTCTTGGAGCCTTCCCAGGAAGGCATTAAATCAGTTTTTTATGAAGTTTCTTTTATTGTGGTAAAACATACATGACATCAGATTTAACACTTGAACCATTTTAAGTGTATAATTAATTCTGTAGCATTAAGGACATTCACGTCCTTGGGTGTCTTATGGTTGTTAATATTGTCTACATGTTAATGTACTGAGTCCAGCCCTGGGTCAATAAAGGAGTCAAGATCTTTGTCTTCTTATAAGTTGGAGTTGATGCCTAGCTACTTGGATCATGATGAGAAGGAAAGCAGAGGGCTGGTGGGCAAGGGCTTGATTTTTGATAAGATGGGTCAGGAGGACCCCTCTGAGAAGTTGCCCTAGGTTTGAGACATGAATGGTGATGAAGGCCAGCCCTCACAAGGTTGAGAGAGAAATCCTGTGAGCAAAAGAAGCATTAACTGAATGTTTGAAGTAAGAGAGGAAATCAGGATGGGCAGGGGTCCAATCATGGCAGCCATTCTTGGAGGCTACAGTGGACATGTCCAGGCGTCCCTAGAAGACAGAGTATTCAAAACCAGGGGCAGATGAGACTTCTCACGAAACGAATCAGCATGTATTTTTAATGGGCACAGAATCAACTTGTCTTGGCTGATGACCCTCGGTAAGTCCCTACTCTGGTTTCCATCTGACGATCAAGGAGGCTGTCTTTGGTTGATGGCAAGGCTCCTTTCCAGCTGTAATATTCAAAGACTCTTTTAAAATCTCCTTCCAGGGGCTTCATCCTTCACACACAGAGTTGCCTGGATCCAGCCACTGAGCGATGGCTCTTGGCTGGGAAACGGACATGCAGAAAGCGACCAGCACTCTTGAAGTTAACTACTGACAGAGTTCACCACTGTTAAGAGGAGAAAGCCAGTCTCCTTGTTGGAAAAGAACATTCCTATCTTGTTGCTGTTTAGTCCCTAAGTCGTGTACAACTCTTTGGGAGTCAACGAGCTATAGCCCGCCAGGCTCCTCTGTCCGTGTCCACAGGATTTCCCAGGCAAGAATGCTGGGGTGGGCTGCCATTTCCTTCTCTAGGGGATCTTCTTGACCTAGGAATTGAACTTGCATCTCCTGCATTGACAGGCAGATTCTTTACCACTGAGCCTTCAGGGAAGCCCATATTTCTGTCTTACTCTTAAGGAATATTGTGGTTGTAGATGATGATGGGCATGAGGATTGGGGGTGGAAGAAAAAGAGGAAATTGAACAAGGCTGGGTCACAAAGTATTACTTCTCCAAATGCTCTTAGTGGCTTAAGGTCTAGGTCATCTGTATCTCTCTCTGAAACTTCCTTCTGTCTCCTATACACCACTATTCTCGAATCCCTCTCAGCTCCCCAAGGACCATTAACAGTGAACCAGTAAGATAAGCAGGGAGCCAGTTGAAAACAAATCAATCTCAGAGCTTTTTTTTTTCTTCTTCTTCTTTTTCAAATAAGCCATTACAGATTATTTGTTAACTCTTCAAGGAAAAGATTTCCAACAACCATATAAATCCCCCTGGTCTTTGGCTCTGAGCAAACATACAAGGATTTCAAAAATGAGCCTGGTTTTAAGTTGGCCAGACTTCCTTGTGTCCAATCCACATTGTTAAGGATCCAGGGTCTACAGTTTAGAAAACTGTCCCCAAAACCTAAGTGCTTTTTAATGAGAACCTACTGTACAAAACAGGAAACTCTAGTCAGTACTCTGTGGTGACCTAAATGGGAAAGAAGTGCAAAAGGAGATTTTATATGTACATGCGGAGCTGGCTCACCTTGCTGTGCCACAGACCCGGACAGGGCACTGCAGAGCAGCTGTGTGCAAGCGTGTGCCCAGGTGTGTCCGAATCCTCGTGAGCCCCTGGGCTGTAGCCCCCCAGGCTCCTCTGTCCTTGGGATTTTCCAGGTAAGAATGCCGGAGTGGATTGGCATTTTCTTCTCCAGGGGATCTTATGGACCCAGGGACTGAACATTCATCTCCGGCATCTCTGGCACTGCAGACAGATTCTTTACCACTGAGCTACCTAAGAAGCCAAAAGCAACTATACGCCAACTGACAAAGGAAAAAAAAAAATTTTTTTTTTAAATGACATTTCCTTTGTCATTCCCTGATGACTCTTGAATCGACAAGTTAGTACTTGGCAGGAATCACATAGATGTGGCTTTAGATCCCAGCTTGGAGTCTTCCAGCAGTGTGGCCTGGAGAAAGTACTTAGACCTCTCAGAGCCTGACTGCTTATGGGTAAAAAGGGGACAATATTTCAGGATTCCGATGGCTATGGTTGCTCCCATCTATCTCAGAATCATTGTGACTATTATTATTTTTACTTGTAGAAGCTGGATTCCTTAAAATCCCATGCTGATGCTGATGCTAAGTCGCTTCAGTTGTGTCCGACTCTGTGTGACCCCACAGACAGCAACCCACCAGCCTCCCCTGTCCCTGGGATTCTCCAGGCAAGAACACTGGAGTGGGTTCAGCATATACAATTGCTGATTTTCCAGAAGGTTCTTTACTGTTACTATTGTTCCAAGTACAACATTTGGTAGTGGAATGGACTAGTCATAGCAGGAAAAGGCAGGATGTAGATTGGAGCCCAACACCGTGTGGCATCAGGACACAACATTCATTCAATGGCTGCTTAGGCTGGAAAAGGAGTTGTGAAGTCCTGCAAAGCTTGAGGCAGTCATACCTTTCTTTCCCTGATGAAGGGGTAAGATACTAAAAAACATGGAGAAAATGGTCCACAGACAGCCTTTGGGAAGACAGGGCATTTGGCATGACCTCACAGGGTATAGGGCAAAAGTTGGGGCATGACTGTGATGGAGACCTCATCCCTGACAGCCACCAGCCCATGGAGCTGTAAAGACCACAGGCTCAAGGGAAGCCACAGAATGCATAAGGTTAAGATCTCCTTTCTACTGCTGGGCAAACAATTCCCCCATCACCTCCAAAAAGCTGCCCAGTGTTACCACCTCCAAGTTTGCTCTGCTCACCACACAAGAGGCCAATGAATCCGAGATTCAAGGTGTTGAAAGCAAGGGATAGGACTTTATTTGGAGAGCTGGCTGACCAAGAAGATGGAAGACTAATGTCTCAAAATAACCATCATGTCTGGGTCTGGATGCCAGGTTCTTTTATGAATCAAAGATGGAGAAAGGTGAGGAAACAAAATAAAAAGATGATTAATCTTGCAAATATCTCCTAGAATAGCAAGACTCAGGTAAGCAGATGTGTTAATTTCTTCCTTCTCACCCTCTGCAGGTGGACAGGGTTCTGAACAAAGGCATTTTAGCTTAACACTCAGGTAGAGGGGCAGGATTCTCCGAGGCAAGCCATTATGTATGATCATAATAACAAAAGCAATGGAAAGCAAGTCAAAGAAATGGTTCCAACTTAGAGTCAGATTTGGCTTATTTCTACAACACCACATCTGTACTCTTCTGCCCCATGTGAGATTCAGGCTTCAGTTTTATGCACGATACGCCAGTTCCCACTGTGAGTAAAGTCCTGTGGGAAACTCACCAACCGAGAGGGCAAGTGTCAGTGACCTTGTGTGCAGACACAGCCTCCCTCACTAGTTCAGCTCAAGAATCATGATGCTGGGGCTTAGAAGGGACCTGGAGGTCTTCAAGAGAGAGGTGAAGGAATGCCAAGAAAGATGCTTCTGAAAAGAGGTGCAATCAGCACTGGCCCTGCAGGCTCCCACTGGCTGATATGGGAAAGGATTCAGGGAGAGAGAGGAAGAGGGACCCCTGGGGAAGAACAGCCTGAGCTATCCAGGACCCTCTTTTCAATCTGGCTGTGACAACTTGCAGTGCTGGAAGCTGCACGTGTTCCAGGTGTTGGCAGTGAAGTGTAGCACGTGACAGCCAACACCCTCCCAGGAATGATTGTGGGGGAAGGCCTGGAGACAAACACCAGCTAAGGAAACACACCAACCAAGTGTCCATTTGATGTGAGTGTTGACATGACCACAAGCCAAAGAATGAGCTGCAGTCCGTAGACAACGGTGTTGCTCAGGGTGCCAGGGGAGCGTCTGTGGACTTGAAAGTCCAGGGATACCTGAGGGCTCTGTGGGACGGGAAGGGGCAGGGGCAGCTCGGCTTCTCTGAGGACCAAGAAGAAAGCAGTCAGATGGTGCCATGTGGGGGACATGATGAGAGGAAGGCACAGAGCCAGTGGGACTTTGCTTTGGCTCTGGGTGTGATGGAGCCTTTTAGGCAATGGCATCACAGGACCTGATTGCATCTGAAAGAAAGGGTCTCCTTGGCTGCTGCATGGAACGTGGACCCTGGGAGGACATCAGCTGCAGCCCAGCTAGGAAGGCAGGCTGATCCTGAGAGAGGCTCGGGACGGGCAGCTTTGAGGAGACAAAGCCAGAGGCAGGAGGGTGAGGAGGTCCAGAGGGCGCACGGCAAGGCGCACGGCCCAGCGCACGGCCCAGCGCACGCGTCTGCACCTGCACGGCGTGTGTGAGGCCACTGTGGTCTCCTCATTCACTCTCTCTTCATTGACGTGTAGGTGATTTACAATTCTGTGCCAGTCTCTGCTGTTCAGCAAAGTGACTCAGTTATATGCATATAGATATTCTTTTTTAGTATTCTTTTCCATTATGGTTTATCCCAGGAGAGTAGATATAGTTCCCCATGCTATCCAGTAGGACCTTGTTTATCCATTCTAAATGTAACAGTTTGCATCGACTAACGCCAAATTCCCATTCCACCCCTCTCCTTCCCTGACCCCCCACCCCCGCCTTGGTGGCTACAGATCTGTTCTCTATGAGTCTGTTTCTGTTTGGTAGGTAAGTTCATTTGTGCCATATTTTAGATTCTCAGGGACTCCTCCAACAGGACTGATGAGCCTACTCATTACTGAACCAGCACGATGGGATCACCACGCGGGGGTGTGAATCTGGGACAGTGTTTCACCTGGTTCAGGAAGTTCTCTGGGAGGGTCGTTAACTCTACTGGGCCACGAGGGATGGTTCTGCATCTTTGGGGAATAATCCACAAAACCTGGCTCTTGCAAGGTCATGAACTCTTCCTGGTTCTTATTTATCCTAGAGGGGTAATACCTTGATTCCCTGTAGAATCGGTGTGTTAAACTCTAACCTGTTCTAGAATATTCAACTTGGAATGTTGCTATCAGGCTATTCTAAAGTGGGATGCGATTCTGAGGAATGCTAGTCAGGCACCTTTAAAACACCACTTGGTATTTCTAAGGATGGTTTCCAGTTGAATTTCAAGCAAATCACTGAGCTGAAAATAATAATCAATTGAAGATGCCCTTTGATATTAGTACTAAACATTTTCTTGTTGCAATTTAATTAAGATCATGTACCAATAGTCTTAACCTAATCACTATTTTCCAGATCTAGACTGAGAAATTAACCTTAATAGTCTTTTTATTCTNTTGCATCTGAAAGAAAGGGTCTCCTTGGCTGCTGCATGGAACGTGGACCCTGGGAGGACATCAGCTGCAGCCCAGCTAGGAAGGCAGGCTGATCCTGAGAGAGGCTCGGGACAGGCAGCTTTGAGGAGACAAAGCCAGAGGCAGGAGGGTGAGGAGGTCCAGAGGGCGCACGGCAAGGCGCACGGCCCAGCGCACGGCCCAGCGCACGCGTCTGCACCTGCACGGCGTGTGTGAGGCCACTGTGGTCTCCTCATTCACTCTCTCTTCATTGACGTGTAGGTGATTTACAATTCTGTGCCAGTCTCTGCTGTTCAGCAAAGTGACTCAGTTATACGCATATAGATATTCTTTTTTAGTATTCTTTTCCATTATGGTTTATCCCAGGAGATTAGATATAGTTCCCCATGCTATCCAGTAGGACCTTGTTTATCCATTCTAAATGTAACAGTTTGCATCGACTAACGCCAAATTCCCATTCCACCCCTCTCCTTCCCTGACCCCCCACCCCCGCCTTGGTGGCTACAGATCTGTTCTCTATGAGTCTGTTTCTGTTTGGTAGGTAAGTTCATTTGTGCCATATTTTAGATTCTCAGGGACTCCTCCAACAGGACTGATGAGCCTACTCATTACTGAACCAGCACGATGGGATCACCACGCGGGGGTGTGAATCTGGGACAGTGTTTCACCTGGTTCAGGAAGTTCTCTGGGAGGGTCGTTAACTCTACTGGGCCACGAGGGATGGTTCTGCATCTTTGGGGAATAATCCACAAAACCTGGCTCTTGCAAGGTCATGAACTCTTCCTGGTTCTTATTTATCCTAGAGGGGTAATACCTTGATTCCCTGTAGAATCGGTGTGTTAAACTCTAACCTGTTCTAGAATATTCAACTTGGAATGTTGCTATCAGGCTATTCTAAAGTGGGATGCGATTCTGAGGAATGCTAGTCAGGCACCTTTAAAACACCACTTGGTATTTCTAAGGATGGTTTCCAGTTGAATTTCAAGCAAATCACTGAGCTGAAAATAATAATCAATTGAAGATGCCCTTTGATATTAGTACTAAACATTTTCTTGTTGCAATTTAATTAAGATCATGTACCAATAGTCTTAACCTAATCACTATTTTCCAGATCTAGACTGAGAAATTAACCTTAATAGTCTTTTTATTCTTCTTAGTCTTTTTCCAGTTTACTTAACAGAAAAAAAAAAACCCCACAATTTATTATAAATGAAAAAAAAAAAACCTACCTAGCATTTCTCTGCTTTTCACTGAGAAAACCTTTTCAAAAATTTAGGCATTTTTTGAAGCATTATAATCATAGAGAAGAATAGAATAATCATAGAATCATATTGCAATCATTATAATCATAGAGACGCCATGGCTCCGTCAAGTGAACATAAACACCTTAACACCTTCAATAATCAACTGTAATATGAAATTTGGCTACATATATACATTTTTAGCAACACCTTAAAGCACAGACTATGTAGATTTAACATGCATCAGTTACTTAAAAGACACTTATTTCTTACAGGAAGTAAAATATTGGGTTTGGTGGGGAGGGGTTTGTTTTTTGGGGATTAAGTGGCAAACGTTCTTTGTTTCCAAATAGAGCAGACTTCAGAGAAGTTTATTTTGCCATTAGTGCACGCCTGTAAAATCTCGAACAGAAAGAAATATAAAAGAGTAGATCAAGTAAAAATCTTTCCTCACATCAAAAACATAGAATGATGCTGAAATGCAAGCAGAAAAAAAAAATTTAATTCACGTACCAGGCACAGCCTGCCACTCTATAAGATATATAAGACCTCTAGATAAATTATAAGGATTTGTGGTTGTTGCATATATTGATTAAGATATCAAGCATTAAGCATACCAACCAATAATGAATTACTTCATGCTGGAAGATAAAACTTTGTGATATTTAAAATTACAGACTTGAAAGTAAGTAAAATTACCCCTAATTACGCAGAAGGGAGTAACACCTTCGCAGTAAACAAGATAAGCACCTCAGACAGCACTAATAATTTTAATTAACATTTTCAAGTTTCCTTCTACCTCTTTTCAAGGTCACCTTCTCCCTCCTGGAGGAACAGCTGCTGTGGTTCCAACTTCCATCACATTTCTTATTGTGAGGATTAAGCAACAGGAATATTTTCTAGAACTAATTTTTTAAAACAAGTAATTGTGGGCCAAAGTAAATACTAAATGGCAGTGGCCCATGAGCAATGATTTTAAGATGAATTGCAGATCTAATTTTCCATCTTTGTTAAGACTGAAACTTGTCTTTACCACGTCCCTTTATGGGAATCATGAAATATGCCTGAACTATTGAATATTCAGATTATAATCCAAGTCTAGGAGAGTTTAACCAGCAATGCTGCAAATGCATCTCATGCATAACACAGCTTATCTACATAGTATTTGGATTCTCTGTTGAGTACTGGTTAATACATTCATTTGTTCAAGATTTATGATTTCGCTAAACTGTTTTCTCTCTTTTGTAAATTAAGAATCCAGCAAGAATAGGGCTTTGTTATATCAATGGGTTTGTTCCATGCCACAAATTTAATGTACAGGGTCACTCAGAATATAATGTGTAGTGAAAGAATCTCATTAGGGCTAAAATGAATGTAAAATGTGTCAATTTGATCCAAATGAGAACTGTAGTAAAACCATGTTTGATGTTCGTGTGCAATAAATCTTTAACATTTGTCTGTAAAGTATTAGAGAACCCACAGGGAAATCTGTGTTTGTGATAGCGGCACATTTCCCATGGTTTTCCTCTATTATTCTTTGTTGGCATTTAGCATATGGAAGTCAAAAGTGAAAGTCTAAGATGGGGGTTATTAACCATGATTCTAAAGTAAACAGAAAATGTACCTCATGCTCTTTAATGTACTTTAGAAAAACTAGAAATCATTTCAAAAAATAAGACGAGCAAATCTTTGAAGACACCTTCATCGTGCATTTTGAGAGACTGCTACAGTCTTGCAGTTTCAGTCTTGGAAAACAATGCCTGCTTTGATCCGTGTTTGCCTGGAGTATCTTTTACTTTTAGATTTGATTTTAAAGATTCCAGTGGTTTCCTTTTCTATTGCATATGTGGTGACCATTATCTTTCCAATTCATTTTTATTTTGATATATTCATATTGTTAATTACTGTTGTATTTCAATTTTCTCCCTAGTATTTTTGTTCCTTCATAATGCCTTTATGGTTCATTGGACCGAAATGACTAAAATGAAAGATTTCCAAGATTTCTTCAGGGAGTAATTTACAAAAGACCAGCATTTTTTAATTGCTCCTGATGTTTAGTTCTGGATATCTGCTTCAGAAAGAAATCAATCTTCGTCCTTTAGGTGCCGTACTGAGCACATCATCATCTTTTTTAGAAACTTGATAATTAAACAATTTTTTTTCTAAAATTACTTCAACATTTTCCATCTCAATCTGATTTCTCTAACAGCTAGGAGCACAAAAATGTAGGACCATTTCTGTTTACATTAATGTAATTCCTCTTTTTTTTTGCAGAAATGTATTTTGCTCTTTAATGTAGTGAAAAATAATAATAATCAGTGTGACATCAAAAATAATTAAGAGAAATAGCCAGGTTTACCCAATAGGAAAATTCTTCCTGTAGAAGAATGAAAAGAAAATTAATTTCCTTGTGTTAAGGTAATGAAAACCATTTTCAGAGTCCCCAAGTAAAAGAAAAACTTAACAACGGATATGCCTTCAATAAGAAATAGCTCATTTAAAAAACTGATATGTTTAAGATATTACAGTGTCATTGATAAGATCTGTGGGAATATTCTGGCAAGAAACAATTTCTGGTGTGCACTGTGCTAATATTCTCTTAAAAGATGACTTTCCCTGTTTTCAGTAATCCTGACACACATTCCCAGGAAATACATGGATTTCAACTTCAAATTAGCTTGTGGTTGGAAAGGGACATCTCCCTTCATCACCTTTAACTAGATGGCCATTGAGACCTGGCACGGAAAATTGTCACAAAGGGACTTGCCCTGCGCCCTTTCATGTATCATGTAGTCACCCAAGTTGTAAAGGCCATGCTGATTGATAACTAATATTCTTGTTTTCTTTTGGGAAACTCTTTAGTTAATATTGGGCTATAAAGAATCTGCCTGCAATGTGGGAGACCGGGGTTCAATACCTGGGTTGAGAAGATCCCCTGGAGGAGGGCATGGCAACCCACTCCAGTATTCTTGCCTGGAGAATCTCCATGAACGGAGTAGCCTGGTTGGCTGCAGTCCATGGGGCTGCAAAGAGTCAGACAAGTCTGAGAGACAGCATAGCACATAGTTAATACTGACTCTGAACTTCAATGTCTGTGTTAAAAAAAATACAGGGATTGAACTATTGTACATATATCTTCACAAAGTATTGCGTGGTGGCCTATGTCCAAATGAAGATTAATTCTTCTGGCTGAGGGGGCAGCCTAACCCAGGCGAGGATTCTGTATTGGACACTGTCCCTTGCACTTTGCATTCCAAGGGCTGGTCTGTGCTTTCTGCTGTCCTTTGGATTCTGTCGTGTGGCATTGTTACTTTTCTTTTGTGTGTGCAGCAGACTTTTTCCCTAACTACACCCAGCTTTGAATGATACTAAAATCAATTCCCATCCCCTGAATGTCCACCGTGTTGGAAGGAGGCCCAGGTGCCTGCGAGAAGTCCAGCGGAGCCAGCCTGATGCTTTTCGGTGCAGGGTCAGGAGCAGACCAAGGTGGATTCTGCTGGAGAATCGTAGTTCTGCAAAGAGGTTCCTGAGGATGCCGGGTCCTGCCTCTCAGCTAGGGATAGCCCCACCTGAAGCTTCCATAGACCCACATCTGGCGTCAGAGGGACACTCTCTGCTCAGCTTAGTGTTAAGATTTAGAAAGATCCTCTTGGATGGAAAACCTGCAGAGCCCTGGGCGCTCCCACTGCTGTGTTGGCTTTGTAACTGGAGAAGCGCAACAATGGCATAAGCTTCCAACTCTCCCCTTCTCAAATGGATTTGATCCTGTCGATTGCGAAAGGCACAGATTTTATTTCCTCATTTTCCTTTTAAGTTGCCTGTCAAAGCTCACAATAGAAAAAACAAACAGCCTGCTGGAAGTCAAGTGAGGGAGGCGGGTGCTCCTCCCTGGGGGGCCATTTCCCCCCTGACCTGAGGGGCCT
The DNA here is from genome assembly GCA_006410735.1 of Raphicerus campestris. Taxonomy (NCBI): domain Eukaryota; kingdom Metazoa; phylum Chordata; class Mammalia; order Artiodactyla; family Bovidae; genus Raphicerus; species Raphicerus campestris. The sequence goes on along the minus strand of SJYW01044528.1, from coordinate 1,417,982 downwards.
TTCTTGACTCAAGCGTGGATAAGGGCGCGATCCCAGGTGTAATGTCCTCTGAGTGGTCCTCCACGTATTCCCGTGTCCATGACCCCACATCCCGTTTCCCAGTCAACTGCAGTCTGGGACCCCTGTCAACTCTCCCCACCCATCATCTCAACCATCCCTGCCTCCCGAACCCCACTGTATTCCCAATGCCCCTCCCCAAAACGCTGCTGCTACTTTTTGTCGGATTAATCTTTCTACCCCACATGTCACTCATCCGACTGGACTTTAGTTCAGAATTGCAAAGAATAATTTCCTCAGCAGCATTCAAGCCCTCCACTACCCAGCCTTCCTTCTTGGTTCGTAACTCTCGTTCGTTCTATATACTCTGTATTCCAGGACATGTGCGAAGGCAAAAGAAAGACCAAAGAATGAATTTTAACCCCTTCTCCTTAGTGGGGCTTCCATGGTGGCTCAGACCATAAACAGTCTGCCTATAATGCGGGAGATGTGGGTTTCATCCCTGGGTCAGGAAGATTCCCCTGGAGAAGGGCATGGCAACCCTCTGCAATATTCTTGCCTGGAGAATCCCACAGACAGAGCCTGGCGGGCTACAGTCCATGGGGTTGCAGACTCGGACATGACTTTCACTCCTCAGTAGCTATGAGAAATTGGGTGAATTAAGTCCCGTATGCTTCCCTTTGCCCCTGAGAAGAGTTCCTTCCTCAGCGAGTGACTGTGAGCACAAGCAGGTCAAAATCTGTCAAGTTTGCACCAGAATGTGGCACACAGTAGGTGCTCAATAAAAACGCCCTTCTGCTTTTGTTTCCAGGACTGACAACCTCCTCAACTGTTCTCCCCACTCACTTGGCCTGTGTCAGTCTAGGATGCCCCTCCCCTGCCCCCACTCTCACCTGTCAGAAGGCCCGCGTCCTCCAGGAGCTGTCTATTAATTCTCCCGCAGCCCACGTTTGTCATTGTTGGACAGGGCCCTGTCTCACTCACCTCTGAATCTCCAGGGCTAGCAGGAATAGGCGATGCACTCAACAAATTAGCCTTAAACGAATAAATGAAATGAATCATAACCTCCTCTTGGGAACTGCTCCTGCCCCTCCCATCCAAAAGCGACCTTGCCCTCCTCCGAGCTCCGACAGATGCTTTTTCTGCACCTTGAAGGCGGTGTCTAACACTGGCGGCCTCATAATTGGGGAGATGAGCTATCCACAAACACAGCCATAATATATTGAGCTCCTTGGGGGCAAAGGCTGTCTCAGCTGCTATGATGGAAACGTCCATGACATCCATGGCAGACCCTAAAGGATTATTTTGATGGAAGGTGTTCTCGGCTCTATGTAATAGATCCAATTTAGCCAAGTGCTCCATCAAGCAAGTTTCCGAGGCCCTCATTGACTTAATTATAGATACATGAACTTGGCAGGGATTACATGAGTGACTATTTAACCCCTAGATCCGTCAATAAATTGTTGACATTGTTTGGGAAATAGCCTCTAAAACTTGAGTTGTGGGTTTTTTTGTTTTTTCCCTCCCACCAGCACAAAGTTGAGAGCGAAGGTGATTTTTTATGAGCTCCCCTCCCCCACCCGGCTCCAACCCTCCTTGGCGCAGGGCTCTCTTTCCAGACGGCTTCGCCCATCATAATTACAGTGTTCCCAACCTAACTGATGGCTGGTGTCCTCATTAAGGGCCATTACCCTGAAGAAGGTGTTTATTGAACCTGGCAGAGTGCTGATATTTGTTAGACCCTGTCATCCGGTTGATGGCGTTTAGTCAGAACTCATTGGGAAACAGGAGTGAGCGGCTCAAACTGGCCCCGGCAGCCGGGCGGTGGGGCGCGCAGGACGGCGCCGCAGGCCCAGGGCGGCCGCTCCAGCCGGGGGCCTGCTCGCCGCCCCGCCGCCCGCCGAGCTGCTGTCCGCGGAGGCAGCGGCGCCCTCGCCAAGGGCACAGAGACAGGGGAGCCACGGGCTCTGGACCTCACAGCCATCCCTGCCCCACTCACCCCAGCCAGGCCAGGGCTACTTTCAAAGGATGGTGACTAACTGGAGAATTGATACCATGGGCGGGGGGGAAGTATGTTTTCAGATAAATCAGTAATTTAATTCTTTCTATAATGAGAAAGGGTGGAAGTCACAGAGATGACAACATTCATTATCTTCCAAGGACCTATGAAGAAAATAGAAACTTTTCTGTAAAAAACTAGAACTTCCAGGCGTTCGTCATAATGCTTCTGAAAAATACATCTCTCCAGGGAAACTGGAATGTTGGGGCATCAAGGTCAGAGATGATGGCTGACCTTGGGTGCTTCCCAGCTTGAGGTGGCCCCTTGCTTTCCCTAACTGTGGGAGGACACGGCATTTTCAAGCTACAGTCTTCTTTTTGATAAAATTGGTTGATTCCCATGATTTTAAAACACATTTGATGTGCTGGAAATACTGATGGGGGACCAAGTCAATGAAGTATGATTTATTTCGTCCTTTAGATTCCCGGTCCAGTAGATGGAGGGACAGTGTGTTTCTGTAAACATCTCTTGGTGAATGTTTGTTCTACAAATATACATATAGGCCAGAAATTGTAGAAACACAAAAGCTGAAAGACCTAATTCTTCCCAGAGAGAATGGACTCAAAGCAAAGATGGTATTGGTGGTGGGTGGTTCTCAAGGGCTTCCTCTGTCACAACCTGGCCTGATCATATGCTGACATTATCTTATCGTCAAAATACCATTGACTGATTCTCTAAGTCTTAAAAGCTTAGTTGTAGGTACCAGGAGGAGAAAGAAATGAGAGGTAACGGGGGCAGCCTCAGGAGAAGAGCCCAGTCCTTCATCCACTCACTTGCTTCTGCTTTCGTACAAGTATCCTGGGTGCCGGGAGTCAAGCAAGGTTCTGGGATCGTCATGCATGAGACAGACAGTGTCTACTGTTTCTGAAATGGGCTTGCCTTAGCTGAGAGGGAAGAAGAAGCCAGATTAGGTAGCAAGGCAAGGATGAGAGCTGGGAAGAGGCAGGGAGGCTGGGAGCAGATCATGGAGTCGGATAGGCAGGAGGGCTCAGAGACCAGGTGAGGAAGTTCTGGTTTGTGCCAACAGCTACGGAAAGCACGTGTCAAGCCACCTTGGATGTGGAGCCATCCTTCTGACTGTGGTATGGTGGCGCGGTCACAGGAGGTCAGCACGGACACTGGCTCATCAAAGCAGGAGGGCCCTGTCATTGGTTACGGTGCTGTGAACAAAGAGAGAGGGGGATGGGCTTTATGTTCATCCTGTCCTCCTGAGATTGCACTAGCCCCAGATAACACAGACTCTTTACAGAGGCTCAACCAGATGGGGATGGGGTGTTTGCCTCCACAAAGCAAGACCACTGGAGACCACCAGCCCACGCCTGCAGCAGTAGCTCCAGAACCTCACAAGGCACGTGTCTGGGTCACCTCTCCCTTCACCTGAGGCTGCCCCAATTTAAACTTCTTGTTCCCGCTCCAGGGAAGAAGATGGAAGTCAAGGAATGAATGGGACACCGCCTCCATCTGGAAAGCAAGCATTTCTCAGACACCCCTGACTCACTGACCCTGAGGTCTCTGACCAGACACATCACATGACCATCCTCATGGTGAGAGGCTGGATATAAAGTTATCTTTTATTTTGCTGCTGCTTTTATTTATTTTTTTAAGCTAGGCACACTGTTGCGTCAGATGCAATCAGATCTTTTATAAGAGGAAAGTGGGTGTTGGGTGGGCAGTGACTACCTCTTCCCAATCTGCCCTTTCCCCTCCATCACTGTCNAATGGGACACCGCCTCCATCTGGAAAGCAAGCATTTCTCAGACACCCCTGACTCACTGACCCTGAGGTCTCTGACCAGACATATCACATGACCATCCTCATGGTGAGGAGGCTGGATATAAAGTTATCTTTTATTTTGCTGCTGCTTTTTTTTCTTTTTTTTTTTAAGCTAGGCACACTGTTGCGTCAGATGCAATCAGATTTTTTATAAGAGGAAAGTGGGTGTTGGGTGGGCAGTGACTACCTCTTCCCAATCTACCCTTTCCCCTCCATCACTGTCATATTCACTATATTGACAGCATTTATTACCACTGGGTTGTGGACTTATTTATTGACAGTTTTCTCCTTCATGTCAACTCCAGGATATCAGGGTCCTGCTTATCTTATTCCCACATTGAATTCCCAAAGCCCAAAAGAGAGCCCAGCACATCACTGGTGTCTGATCAATATCCGTTGGAGGAATAATCAAGAGGCAAATTCTTGCCATTGCTGATGCTCGGAGATGAGTGAGGAGGGGTTTAGAGAAAGGGGCTCAGAATGACTCCTGTTTCTCCTTGTTCCCAGGAACAGATGGTGGCACCATTTACTGAGGAAGGAGCCTGGAGGAGGACAGTTCAGGGGTGAGGCACATTGACTTGTAGGTACCAGTGAGAGCCCCACGCTGGCAGCTGGCTAAACAGATGTGGAGCTCGGAGGAGAAGTCTGGCTAGAGATGTACCTTTGAGACTCATCCAAGAATAGGTAGAAATCCAAGCCAAGGATGGGGATGAGGTTACTGAGGGGGAAAATATAAGAGGGAAGGGCCGTTCAGCTGCTGGCAACAAGGATAGATTCGGGAGGGTCGCGAGAGATGAGCCGAACATGCAAGCAGAGACCAGCTCAGTGTGGGTTCGTTGCTCACGACAGTAAGGCATCTGGCTTGAGCCATGCCTGGAAAACACTCTGTATCCATTTGTTCATTCTTTCAGTGAGTATTTACTGATGTTTACTTTATACCAAGCACTGATCAGGGCCATGAGATAGGAAAACAATGAAGAGAGTGCCCTGAAGTGCTCACTTCCTGAAGTGCCCTGTAGGAACACAGGGATATGAAGGAGCTGAGGTTTGATTCCATGCAGCAGGTGCAATGGCTGAGATGTGCCCAGGGACGTGCAGGGCACAGGGAGGAGAGGTGGGCAGCAGGGTGGCGTTGTAGCTGTGGCAAGTGGTGGCTAGCAGCTCACCAGCTGGCTGGGCATGTATTAAAGATACATCTAGCCTAAGAGCCTGCAAAGAAGTTGGCATGGTTTGTTCAAAGCACATAGAGCAGCCGACGTCATTGAGGGCAGCATGTGGCAAGAGACGAAGATGGAGAAGCAGAGGATTTAGGGAAGATAATGGACGCCACTAAGGAGCTGGTTGAGTTTCCTTGTGGGTGATAAGGTGTCACTCGAAGGTTTCAAAGAACTTTATTTTAGCTGGATCCCCGGCAGCAGTGTGGAGGCTGAACGTAAAGGGAAAGTCTGGGTGCAGAGAGAACTCTGAAGGTGTAATTAGCACAGTTCTTGTTCAAGAAGATGTTATATCAATAAATCAGGGAGTTGCTGGCCTGTGGAGAAGGACGGAGCTCAAAGATGCCTCTTAGACATCTACCTGGAGGACGGGTACACAGCTGTTCCAGCAACCACGGGGCAGAGTGACCAAGGAGGACGAGGCGGCAGCTCTGGATAAACTGCTATCTGTGGAGTGCCACCCCTACGGATGTGCGTGGCTAATAATATACAGGGAGTGGAGAGAAAAACATTGAGGCTACTCTGTCTCCCGCATTCCTGATTTGGGCGACCAGGTGGACAGTGGTGGGGGAAACATGGATGCAGCTTGGGAAGCACACGTTCAGTTTGGGACACAGAGTGTGGGGCATCTGCAGGACCCCCGACTCGAACTGTCTGCCTGAGGACCAGAGGGCAGAGCCTGGACCTGGGGGAGGAGAGATTTCTGAGGCTTGAGCAACTGACCCTTGTTGAAACCAAGGAGAAAGGTCAGTTCCCAATGAAGGCAGGAGTATGAGGGGCCCTAAATCTGGGCATAGGAGAAAGTCTTCTTGGGTGTCGAATGATATGAAGGCACAGATGAAATACAAAGAATTACATCATGACGCTGAAAGATATTCAAAATATTGTTAGTCTCAATTTTCACATATGCTAAA
>SJYW01044528.1:1388823-1407578 GCA_006410735.1 Raphicerus campestris | reverse complement strand
TGTGGCAAGAGACGAAGATGGAGAAGCAGAGGATTTAGGGAAGATAATGGACGCCACTAAGGAGCTGGTTGAGTTTCCTTGTGGGTGATAAGGTGTCACTCAAAGGTTTCAAAGAACTTTATTTTAGCTGGATCCCCGGCAGCAGTGTGGAGGCTGAACGTAAAGGGAAAGTCTGGGTGCAGAGAGAACTCTGAAGGTGTAATTAGCACAGTTCTTGTTCAAGAAGATGTTATATCAATAAATCAGGGAGTTGCTGGCCTGTGGAGAAGGACGGAGCTCAAAGATGCCTCTTAGACATCTACCTGGAGGACGGGTACACAGCTGTTCCAGCAACCACGGGGCAGAGTGACCAAGGAGGACGAGGCGGCAGCTCTGGATAAACTGCTATCTGTGGAGTGCCACCCCTACGGATGTGCGTGGCTAATAATATACAGGGAGTGGAGAGAAAAACATTGAGGCTACTCTGTCTCCCGCATTCCTGATTTGGGCGACCAGGTGGACAGTGGTGGGGGAAACATGGATGCAGCTTGGGAAGCACACGTTCAGTTTGGGACACAGAGTGTGGGGCATCTGCAGGACCCCCGACTCGAACTGTCTGCCTGAGGACCAGAGGGCAGAGCCTGGACCTGGGGGAGGAGAGATTTCTGAGGCTTGAGCAACTGACCCTTGTTGAAACCAAGGAGAAAGGTCAGTTCCCAGTGAAGGCAGGAGTATGAGGGGCCCTAAATCTGGGCATAGGAGAAAGTCTTCTTGGGTGTCGAATGATATGAAGGCACAGATGAAATACAAAGAATTACATCATGACGCTGAAAGATATTCAAAATATTGTTAGTCTCAATTTTCACATATGCTAAAATTATAATTATGAAAACAATATAAACTTCATGTATGAAACATCATGTGTATATTTTATATATTTATGTTTTATACATTCCTTTGTCCATGTATTTATGTTCTACCCTCCACAGTCACTCTGATATGACAAAATGTAAAGTCAGAAATGCACCAGAAATACTGACTTCCGACTCACGAATGAATAGGTCTGGGATGTTTGATGGAAGAGAGGAGGCAGGGGATGGAGGCCATCCTCTTATAGCTTCCTTTCCACAAGGAGATATTTTCCTCCAAAATTCCAAGAGAGAAGATGAAACCCATCTGCGCGCTTGTGGTTTTTTTTTTTTTTTTTTTAATGAGAACACCATAGTTATTTCTACCAAGCCAAAGCTGTTTTGCAGAATTGCCTTAAAACCCAGTAAGGACAAAGTCTAGGCTTTTGAATTTGATGCTTTCAAATCATGGTGCTGGAGAAGTCTTGAGAGTCCCTTGGACTGCAAGGAGATCAAACCAGTCAATCCTAAAGGAAATTAATCCTGAATGTTCATTGGAAGGACTGATACTGAAGCTGAAGCTCCAGTACTTTGGCCACTTGATGCAATAAGCCAACTCATTGGAAAAGACCCTGATGCTGAGAAAGACTGAGGGTAAGAGGAGAAGGAGACAACAGAGGATGAGAGGGTTGGATGGCATCACCAACGCCATGGACATGAAGCTGAGCAAACTCCAGGAGATAGTGGAGGACAGAGGAGCCTGTCATGCCGTGGTCCATGGAATCACCAAGAGTCGGACAGAATAGTGACTGAGCAACAACTCGATTTTTGACTCTCCAAAATCAGCTTTAAGTGTACAGTCTTCTTCCTTCAGAGGGAGGGGGGGGCCTCTCCCTACAAGGAGACTCACCCTGCACGGACTGAGAACATTTTCCTTGAGGGCTGGTCTCTGAGGTTCTAGTTTCTCAGGTCTGGGACTTGAGTGTGGGCTGAGGCTCCTTCACAGATGAGCTGGGAGGTTATTTGTAAATCAACTAGTCTTCCAGCAGTTTCTTCTTCTAAAAAAATAAATAATGTGTCTAAGGGTCATGCCTACACCCTGGAGTGTGGCCTTGATTCTGAATCAGTCAAGAGGAGGTGTGGTCCAGAGCCAATCTCAGCACACCTCAGGTCTGTTTCTCCCGAAAGCGCTCGGAGAAAGGGACCATGAGAAATCCAATCAAGGAGAGAGAATAATTGAGTAGAAAAGACAGGCTTCTAAGAAAGCAGACTCTCCCTTGCTCATTCCTGGGCTGCAACATGCACACTCTCAAACCCCATCGCCTCTGCCAGGCAGAGGGTTTTACTTCCCCCAGTCTCAGGTGATCCTGTAAATTTCTTCCCGAGGCTTCTGGGGGTTAACCTGAAAAGCCGGGGGCATTTTCCCAAGGATCCCCAACTATCCTTCTCTCCAACTTGGCTCAGGTTTTTAATTATATGGAGCCCAACAGATGTCTCTTCTTACAGCCAAAGAGCACTTTCTCTTCATTCATATGTTTTATGCTTTTGATTTACAGTTTACATATATTTCTTGGCCNGACTTGTTTCTTTTTAAGCATAAAGTGAAACATGAAGCTCTCAAGTCTGAGGGCAAATCATCTGAGTGCTACAGTCCGTATTAACACAAGCCAATGTGCTCAACTGCTGCAGTCATGCCTGACTCTTTGAGACCCTGGAGACTGTAGTCCAGGAAAGCTCCTCTGTCGATGGGATTTCCCAGGCAAGAATACTGGAGTGGAATGCCATGCCCAATTCCAGGAAATCTTCCTGACTCAGGGATCAAACCCACATCTCCTGCAGTGCAGGTGGATTCTTTACCCACTGAGCCACCTGGGAAGCCCATTAAAATAAGAAACTTATACAAAGCCTATTTCACATACCACAACATTCAGGATAGATAATATTTATCTTGTGGGACCACGGTGATTGAGCAAGGCTTATCCACAGCTAATAATTTTTATGAAATGCCATAAGGACTTCTGAATCCAGCACCAGAAAATGGAAGAAAAAAATTGGTAGAGTTGGGAGTGGCTTTGGTGCTCCCCCTGTCATATACTCTGGAAGTTGTCCTGTCAACATCTCCTCCCATCTCACTCAGTTCTCAGAAGAGGAAATTCACGTTCCAGACACTGACATGAGAAACAAAATCCACCCCCCTAAAAAAAAAATCTCTCTCTTCCCCACTCTTCTGTGTCCAAAAACAGGGCAATCTCTATGTAACATTTACATTACAAGCAACCCAAAACAGGAAAGGAGCTATAGGAGAAAATGAGAAATTGATATGGATAAATCATGGGGCATTCTTCCACTTCTGGCACGGCCACTGAAAACAAACAAATCCCCATTCCTATACTTTCAAAAAACACTCTGACTCCTCCAGTGCAGAAGGAGACGGGAGTTGTTTTCCCAGTCTTAGAATGGTGTTTAAGTGATTTTGTCCCCAAAGGCTCTTGTCATCTTCTGACTTGCTTTCCTTAGTGCCCTATGGCACTCTGTGTTGTTGGAAGGAAAGAGAAATCCCCTGATTTGATTTTAGAGAAGACTCAGTAATATCCTGAGATGCCCTTCCCACTGATCTCTGCCTCTCAGCAAATTCAAGGAAAGTGCTTTCCTGCACAATTGCTCTCATACTTCCCAATGCTCTGGCTTTGCCTATCTCTTTGAGTTGGAAATCCAAGAATTCTCTTCCTCCCATAACATGTTGATAGTTTATGGTTCCCCACAAGCCAGGCTTCTTCCTTCTGTCCGAAGAATATTCACAGCCTCTTCAAGAACTAACCTTCACTACCAACATAATTGAGACATATGGCATGGGCTTCCCAGGAGCGCTAGTGGTAAAGAACCCACCTGCTAAAGCAGGAGACACAGGAGATGTGGGTTCAGTCCCCAGATAGGGAAGATCCCCTGGAAGAGGAAATGGCACCACACTCCAGCATTCTGGCCTGCAATTCCTTGGGCAGAGGAGCCTGGTGGGCTCCAGTCCATAGTATCACAAAGAGTCGGACGTGACTGGGACACAGCGCATGTGAGCAAGGCATGGGAGACAAGCATAGGCTTCTCGGAACAATCCTTTCTCCCGGCTCCACCCTACTGCTGTGCTCGCTAACAGCACCTACCACTGCCAGTCGCCTCTTACTGTCTAGCTTGTAAAATAACAACAGCTCTCTGAGTCAGGGATTCAGTGCATCTTCATTATGATAGTGTGTTAATTTAGTGGCTCCAATCGAGGAGCAATTACAGAAAGAACAGAGCAAAATTTCTTATTATTTTGCACACGTAAAAAGGATAGAGTATTATTATGTGCTTGGCAAGAGAGGTTAATGACTGGAGGTAAGTTAGGAGAAAAAGAAGAAGAAAGGAAGATACATGTCAGCTAAACTGCACTTTTTCCAGCTTGAGTGATTAGCCAGGGAGAACAAGATTTAGAGTCATCAAAGGTAAGTAGGGATGGGACCCAACTATCTTCGTGAAGCAGACACAAGAGACTGTCTCTATCCTGACAGCACTGATCTCATCTCTGAGATAGATTCCAGCAAAACCTGCCTCCCACTAAGAGGATTAATTTTCTCCCTCTTATCTGATTTTGATGCTTGAAGGATATTTCCACAACCAAAATCGCTGCCCAATAGTCTGTCTTCCTGTTGAGAACCTGGAGCTTTGACAGCAAGCACAATTATCCTTTTTGTTAGAATCAGGCCATCACCGAATGTTCCAAGAAGAAATTGGGTAAAGTAAATAGCTGAAGACAAGACAGGCATGCAACTATTACTCCTATGCTCAGACCAGAACTTCTGAGTTTTGGGAAAAGGTGAAGTTTGGGGTCCATCTTCTTGATAGGGTGGTTCAAAATTCTAGACTACACTAAAAAGACCAATATTTTAAAGTATTATCAAGTATTTAGGCTATCCCTAAATAATTTGCCAGTTGTACAAACTTCCTTAAGGACACTTTAGGTAGAGTGATGTGAAACTGTCATGGAATATTCCATTATTTGACAGGCATTTCTGGTGATGAGGGCTTCTCTGGTGGCTCAGATAGTAAAAAATTTGCCTGTAATGCAGGAGACCTGGGTTCAATGCCTGGGTCAGGAAGATCCCCTGGAGAAGGAAATGGCAACCCACTTTAGTGTTCTTGCTTGGAGAATCCCATGGACATAGGAGCCTGGTGGGCTATAGTACATGGGGTCACAAAGAGTCTAAGAGGACTGACAGACTAACACTTTCACTTTTCTGGTGATACAATGATGAAAGTGAAGAGGAACTAAGAAGCCTCTTGATGAACGTGAAAGAGGAGAGTGAAAACGTTGGCTTAAAGCTCAACATTCAGAAAACTAACATTATGGCATCTGGTCCCATCACTTCATGGGAAATAGATGGGGAAACAGTGGAAACAGTGTCAGATTTTATTTTGGGGGGCTCCAAAATCACTGCAGATGGTGATTGTAGTCATGAAATTAAAAGATGTTTACTCCTTGGAAGGAAAGTTATGACCAATCTAGATAACATATTAAAAAGCAGAGACATTACTTTGTCAACAAAGGTCCATCTAGTCAAGGCTATAGTTTTTCCAGTGGTCATGTATGGATGTGAGAGTTGGACTGTGAAGAAGGCTGAGCGCTGGAAAATTGATGCTTTTGAACTGTGGTGTTGGAGAAGACTCTCGAGAGTCCATTGAACTGCAAGGAGATCCAACCAGTCCATTCTAAAGGGGATCAGCCCTGGGTGTTCATTGGAAGGACTGGAGCTGAAGCTGAAACTCCAATAATTTGGCCACCTGATGCAAAGAGCCAACTCATTTGAAAAGTCCCTGATGCTGGAAAAGATTGAGGGCAGGAGGAGAAAGTGACGACAGAGGATGAGATGGTTGGATGGCATCACCGACTCGATAGACATACGTGTGAGCAAGCTCCAGGAGTTGGTGATGGACAGGGAAGCCTGGCGTGCTGCAGTCCATGGGGTTGCAAAGAGTCAGACACAACTGAGCGACTGAACTGAACTGAACTGAACTTATATATGTGGAATCTAGAAAAATGGTAGAGATGAACTTATTTGCAAAGCATATCTAGAGACATGGACATAGAGAGCAAACATATGGGCATCAAGGAGGGAAGGAGTGGGGGAAGGAGTGGGGGGGATAGATTGGGATTGCCATACATACACCACTATGTATAAAAGGGGTAACTAAGGAGAACTGACTGTATAGCACAGGGAACTCTACCTAGTGCTCTGCGGTAACTGAAATGGGAAGGAAATGCAAGGAAGAGGAGATACACGTGTGCTTGTGGCCGATCCACCTTGCTGTACAGCAGAAACGAATACAACATTGTAAAGCAACTGTACTCCAGTTTTTAAAAAAGACAACATTCCCCAGGCTGGACTCCTGTCTCCTGCCTGGGCTGTTATTGGTAGCTGTCTGTAAACAAACTCTTGAGAAATGGTCTGAGTGCAGACTGGTTTCCCAGGTGGACATCCAGTCCAGGCTCATTTCAAGGGTCCACACCCCATTGCTGCAGAAACACCATCTTTATTTTTCTCCTGTTTTATGTTAAAGTCATGAGGCTACACAAATTGAATGTATTTCCTGCAACTGTGGATGAACGAAGATCACTCAATTTAAATCAAGCTGGCCAAGGGATGATTTAATATGGTCTCAAAGCATGACTGTAGGTAATCATCTCTGGGCAACCGCATTCTCCCTTGAGCTTCCCTTAAGGATGTGCATTGCCTAAGGATTGCTATGCGCAGCCCATGACATCATCTTGAGGGCTTGAGGGAGCAACAGTGAGATCATGGATATAGGTGACATCTTCACCACCATCACTCCAGCCCCCAAGCATCTCCCACAAGGTAAAATAGAACCAGAAATCCCTTAGCACTGAGAGCCTCCATCAGTTATACAGGCTTCTCTTTGTTTTCTTTTCCTCCCTGCTAATTATGAAAATTGCTATTAAGACGATGAACAAAGCTCATACAGTAAGGGAGCAGGCGAGAATGAGAGTGAGAGATGAAAGTTACAGCAGCCACACAGAGCGGCATTGAAATGGGAGAAAGACAAACACATTCTCTATTCAAGTGGCCACAAACCCATTCAGGGACTGCCAAACAGCCTCAAAGGTAACATTCACCACCACCGGAGGGGAGGGTGCGGAAAGAGGAAGGAGAGAGATGGGCATTTGTGTGGAGGTGGGGAAATAAGTCCCAGGATTCAAATAATAAGGCTGTTTGGTGAGTTCTTCTCCTTTGATGTAAATTTCTTCTAATTCTGTTCATGCTCATAGTTGCCTCCTATTCAAATATATACCCGATGGTCCCCACGTGAGCTGTACTTGAAATACCCTCTGTGTTTTTAAATAAGTTCCTGTGTTTAGTTATATTTGGTGTTTTGAAAACACCCCTGTTTTACCACTTGCTTGTATAATTCAGTTTCTGCTATGCACCCTCCTTCATCAGTCTGCAGAGTCAGGAAGCCCTTGAACGCTCTTTGAGCTTGAAACTGTACTGCCACCTACCGCTAATCACTAAGAACTGCAACAAAGGGAAGGGAAGGTGTTGAAATGCAAGGACGAAGGGGCAAAAGTGGGAAGTGGATACAAGAAAAAAACGGATTTAAAGAAAATGATGTGAAAGAGTCTAATACTATCCAAGTTCCTTAAACATGAAAACTGGACCATCACACTTTTTATTATGTAAAATTTGGACACTCCAAAGAAATACTTTAACATTTTGAAGATAATGTAAAAATAACAACAAAAAACCCCCTCTGCATCAGACATTGTACAATCATGCAGAAAAAGAGATGTGATGGTTCATATTAAAGTCAGTCTTTGCAATATAGTTTCCTGCCTAGTTTCTAAAAAGAGATTAAAGGGATAGAAAAGGCATGCTATTCTAAAATCTGATCAAGGGAAATACACCTGCGGAGAGCTGTCTAGAGCATTAGCAAGGAATATATGTTAGAAAGGGTTGCCGGCTTTAGCCTCATGTCTCTGGGAACCCTGGCCAACAACTCCTGTTGAGAAGCAATCCATCTGGAGTTTTCTGAATGTGGACTTGTTTCTTTTTAAGCATAAAGTGAAACATGAAGCTCTCAAGTCTGAGGGCAAATCATCTGAGTGCTACAGTCCGTATTAACACAAGCCAATGTGCTCAACTGCTGCAGTCATGCCTGACTCTTTGAGACCCTGGAGACTGTAGTCCAGCAAAGCTCCTCTGTCCATGGGATTTCCCAGGCAAGAATACTGGAGTGGAATGCCATGCCCAATTCCAGGAAATCTTCCTGACTCAGGGATCAAACCCACATCTCCTGCAGTGCAGGTGGATTCTTTACCCACTGAGCCACCTGGGAAGCCCATTAAAATAAGAAACTTATACAAAGCCTATTTCACATACCACAACATTCAGGATAGATAATATTTATCTTGTGGGACCACGGTGATTGAGCAAGGCTTATCCACAGCTAATAATTTTTATGAAATGCCATAAGGACTTCTGAATCCAGCATCAGAAAATGGAAGAAAAAAATTGGTAGAGTTGGGAGTGGCTTTGGTGCTCCCCCTGTCATATACTCTGGAAGTTGTCCTGTCAACATCTCCTCCCATCTCACTCAGTTCTCAGAAGAGGAAATTCACGTTCCAGACACTGACATGAGAAACAAAATCCACCCCCCTAAAAAAAAAATCTCTCTCTTCCCCACTCTTCTGTGTCCAAAAACAGGGCAATCTCTATGTAACATTTACATTACAAGCAACCCAAAACAGGAAAGGAGCTATAGGAGAAAATGAGAAATTGATATGGATAAATCATGGGGCATTCTTCCACTTCTGGCACGGCCACTGAAAACAAACAAATCCCCATTCCTATACTTTCAAAAAACACTCTGACTCCTCCAGTGCAGAAGGAGACGGGAGTTGTTTTCCCAGTCTTAGAATGGTGTTTAAGTGATTTTGTCCCCAAAGGCTCTTGTCATCTTCTGACTTGCTTTCCTTAGTGCCCTATGGCACTCTGTGTTGTTGGAAGGAAAGAGAAATCCCCTGATTTGATTTTAGAGAAGACTCAGTAATATCCTGAGATGCCCTTCCCACTGATCTCTGCCTCTCAGCAAATTCAAGGAAAGTGCTTTCCTGCACAATTGCTCTCATACTTCCCAATGCTCTGGCTTTGCCTATCTCTTTGAGTTGGAAATCCAAGAATTCTCTTCCTCCCATAACATGTTGATAGTTTATGGTTCCCCACAAGCCAGGCTTCTTCCTTCTGTCCGAAGAATATTCACAGCCTCTTCAAGAACTAACCTTCACTACCAACATAATTGAGACATATGGCATGGGCTTCCCAGGAGCGCTAGTGGTAAAGAACCCACCTGCTAAAGCAGGAGACACAGGAGATGTGGGTTCAGTCCCCAGATAGGGAAGATCCCCTGGAAGAGGAAATGGCACCACACTCCAGCATTCTGGCCTGCAATTCCTTGGGCAGAGGAGCCTGGTGGGCTCCAGTCCATAGTATCACAAAGAGTCGGACGTGACTGGGACACAGCGCATGTGAGCAAGGCATGGGAGACAAGCATAGGCTTCTCGGAACAATCCTTTCTCCCGGCTCCACCCTACTGCTGTGCTCGCTAACAGCACCTACCACTGCCAGTCGCCTCTTACTGTCTAGCTTGTAAAATAACAACAGCTCTCTGAGTCAGGGATTCAGTGCATCTTCATTATGATAGTGTGTTAATTTAGTGGCTCCAATCGAGGAGCAATTACAGAAAGAACAGAGCAAAATTTCTTATTATTTTGCACACGTAAAAAGGATAGAGTATTATTATGTGCTTGGCAAGAGAGGTTAATGACTGGAGGTAAGTTAGGAGAAAAAGAAGAAGAAAGGAAGATACATGTCAGCTAAACTGCACTTTTTCCAGCTTGAGTGATTAGCCAGGGAGAACCAGATTTAGAGTCATCAAAGGTAAGTAGGGATGGGACCCAACTATCTTCGTGAAGCAGACACAAGAGACTGTCTCTATCCTGACAGCACTGATCTCATCTCTGAGATAGATTCCAGCAAAACCTGCCTCCCACTAAGAGGATTAATTTTCTCCCTCTTATCTGATTTTGATGCTTGAAGGATATTTCCACAACCAAAATCGCTGCCCAATAGTCTGTCTTCCTGTTGAGAACCTGGAGCTTTGACAGCAAGCACAATTATCCTTTTTGTTAGAATCAGGCCATCACCGAATGTTCCAAGAAGAAATTGGGTAAAGTAAATAGCTGAAGACAAGACAGGCATGCAACTATTACTCCTATGCTCAGACCAGAACTTCTGAGTTTTGGGAAAAGGTGAAGTTTGGGGTCCATCTTCTTGATAGGGTGGCTCAAAATTCTAGACTACACTAAAAAGACCAATATTTTAAAGTATTATCAAGTGTTTAGGCTATCCCTAAATAATTTGCCAGTTGTAAAACTTCCTTAAGGACACTTCAGGTAGAGTGATGTGAAACTGTCATGGAATATTCCATTATTTGACAGGCATTTCTGGTGATGAGGGCTTCTCTGGTGGCTCAGATAGTAAAAAATTTGCCTGTAATGCAGGAGACCTGGGTTCAATGCCTGGGTCAGGAAGATCCCCTGGAGAAGGAAATGGCAACCCACTTTAGTGTTCTTGCTTGGAGAATCCCATGGACATAGGAGCCTGGTGGGCTATAGTACATGGGGTCACAAAGAGTCTAAGAGGACTGACAGACTAACACTTTCACTTTTCTGGTGATACAATGATGAAAGTGAAGAGGAACTAAGAAGCCTCTTGATGAACGTGAAAGAGGAGAGTGAAAACGTTGGCTTAAAGCTCAACATTCAGAAAACTAACATCATGGCATCTGGTCCCATCACTTCATGGGAAATAGATGGGGAAACAGTGGAAACAGTGTCAGATTTTATTTTGGGGGGCTCCAAAATCACTGCAGATGGTGATTGTAGTCATGAAATTAAAAGATGTGTACTCCTTGGAAGGAAAGTTATGACCAATCTAGATAACATATTAAAAAGCAGAGACATTACTTTGTCAACAAAGGTCCATCTAGTCAAGGCTATAGTTTTTCCAGTGGTCATGTATGGATGTGAGAGTTGGACTGTGAAGAAGGCTGAGCGCTGGAAAATTGATGCTTTTGAACTGTGGTGTTGGAGAAGACTCTTGAGAGTCCCTTGGACTGCAAGGAGATGCAACCAGTACATCCTAAAGGAGACCAGTCCTGGGTGTTCTTTGGAAGGACTGATGCTGAGACTAAAACTCTAGTACTTTGGCCACCTGATGCGAAGAGTTGACTCATTGGAAAAGACTCTGATGCTGGGAGGGATTGGGGGCAGGAGGAGCAGGGGACAACAGAGGATGAGATGGCAGGATGGCATCACTGACTCGATGCACATGAGTTTGGGTGAACTCCGGGAGTTGGTGATGGACAGGGAGGCCTGGTGTGCTGCGATTCATGGGGTCACAAAGAGTCAGACACGATTGAACGATTGAACTGAATGATGAAAAGCAGATACTTATCTGATCACAGGCAAAAGATGAAGAAAATAAGCAGAGAGCCCTTTAAAAAGCCTCTTTTTTCCTTAGAGGCTTACATTTTCATTAAATCTTTAAATATTCATCCTTTTGACATAAAAATAGAAAGTGAAATCTAGAGGGAGAAGCAAATTATTTTTCCTCTTATTTCTAGAACACTCTATGCATATATCCATTATAACACTTGTCATAGGGAAATATGATAATTGGTTTGTTGAGTATTTCCTCTAAATATATAAATATATTTTCCCCTAGAGTATAAGTTCTTTAAAGGTGATAATTTATCATCTAGTTCTACATCAACACACACACACACACACACTCACACACACACTATACACACACATATATATAGCTCCTACCTAGAAGGTGCTGAATATGTATTTTTCCAAAAAATAAATGACTAACTGAATGGCCCAACCCATTTTTTAGATTCCAATTGATCCAATGGAATCCATTTAAATTCCAATGCCAAAAATCCAAATCATAAATCAGACCAGATGCCTTATCATTCAACTTTTGATAACACTGTCTCTTGATAGAGACAGAAATGCTCTACTGATCATGAAAATCCACCATTCCTGCCTCGGTCACAGACACCTGGGCACGTGGATGTCTAGACTGAAGGTCTGCCTTTGGGTGGTTCCCTGCACTGTCTCTCAGTGTCTTTTATCTTTACCTGTGTGTTCCTCACCTTAGGTCTTCCAGGCTCAGGACTTGGGGACACTAAGGAAAAGTGCATCTCCTTCAGTCAATTTTGGGGGGTTTTGTACGAACCAAAACATAAAAGACCTAGAAAATACTACTTTTATTCATAAACTAAATAATATCTTCCAGTCCCTTTACCTGTTTTCCCTTAACCTATTCAATTCAGCAGTAAGTCTGTCCTCTCTAAAAGATAACTTGAAAAGATCATACAGGAGTTTCCACTTAGTGCCTATGTTTTCTTTAATCTCATGGATCCTAAAGTCAGGAAAAGTCTTCCTTAGGAATCAGATTCTGTCTGCTAAAATTTTAATGATTTCCTTACATATCTTCTGTCAAAATATAATCTTGTTATGAATTGTTGTGGTTCAATTAATGATGACAGCAAATGTGTTTCCAGAAACATGTTATTTTCCTAGCACTTTCTTAGACACTGAAAACATTTTTAAAGAGAAAAACATTTTCAAACATCTTTAATGACAAATTCATTAAGGTCATAGCAGTAACAATGTGAGTCAATTATTTCTCATCAATTTATTATAAACATTGGTTCATAAAATTTTTTTCTTTACTGTATTCATAGGATTTCAAGATCTTATATGTGTTGTATAGCCTTCTTTGGAATTATTGTCTCCTCTAGAGGACCTGTGTAAGCAGACAAAACATACACACACACACACACACACACACACACACACACACACACACACATGGAGTATCTACATATATTATTACCTAAAGATGCTTTTGAACTGTGGTGTTGGAGAAGACTCTTGAGAGTCCCTTGGACTGCAAGGAGATCCAACCAGTCCATTCTGAAGGAGATCAGTCCTGGGATTTCTTTGGAAGGAATGATGCTAAAGCTGAAACTCCAGTACTTTGACCACCTCATGCGAAGAGTTGACTCATTGGAAAAGGCTCTGATGTTGGGAGGGTTTGGGGCAGGAGGAAAAGGGGACGACAGAGGATGAGATGGCTGGATAGCATCACCAACTCGATGGACGTTGAATCTGAGTGAACTCTGGGAGTTGGTGATAGACAGGGAGGCCTGGAGTGCTGCAATTCATGGGGTTGCAAAGAGTCGGACATGGCTAAGCAACTAAACTGAACTGAAAGTTTCAAAAAAAAAAAAAGGGGTAAATAGCTGAAGACAAGAGAGGGACGGAGCTATTACAGACAGACATACATATGTTTGTCTATCTATGATTTCCAAATCCTGAGTCAACCAATCAGACCATATACTATGTTCACAATCCGTAGTTGGTTGAATCCGAGATGCTGATATGCAAATACAGAGAGCTGATTATGGGACTCGAGGATCCATTTGATTTTGGTCCTAAAACCAATTCCCTGCAGATACCAACAGACGACTCTATAAATCTTTCTTTAAAAATTGCAATGTATCTAAAATGGAATTTTAATATAAATGTAATCAGTTCCAGTAACAACAGAAATCTAATTCATTCTATGTGTTCATTCTGTTTGCACTCTCTGAAGAGGGATAGAGCTTGATGCATCTTAGAAGTGAAAGTTAAAACTCTGAGATGGAGCCTTGCTCCTCTCCCTGGGGGGAGAAGAGGTTGGCTGGGTCAATTAGAGTTTAGGGCGGAAAGAGTCACCTGAGCAGGAGGAAGAATGAGTTGGGGAAGCACTGGAACTGCATTTTTGTTTGCCTCTTATATTTTAATCTTCTTAGAATTCTGTCTGTTTTGAAAGAACCAATTTTTAGAATTTTATTATTGGTTAATCATTTATTTTGTCTCTTTTGTTCTCCTTGTCACTGATTTCTATCTCTATTATTTCTCTTCCCTCTTGTTTATTTGTCCTCTACGCTGGGACTCCTTTTCCAGTTTATCAAATTGAATGCTTTATTTGTATGCAATCATTTTTCTCTTGATAAACGATTTATAGTCATAAATCATGCTGTGAATACTACTTCTACCATTTACTGCAAATTCTGACAAACAGTATTTCCGGTTCCAAGAATTTAAAACTTCCCTTTTCATTTCTTTACAGAGTGGGTTATTTAACACAGTGAACAAGATGTTAAAACTGAACTTTTACTATCTCCAAGTTGACTGGGACTTTAAAGCTAAAAGCAACAGATGTCAATTGTGCCTACAATATTATGCTAATTTTTCAGGTTCCTTCACATACTGCTTTTTAAATGTTCCCAAAGGGAAAGTAAATTGTGCAATATTGAGCAAAGCTGAATCTGCATGTCCACCCTGAAATAGACACACACTGCAGAATGTCCACTGTATTTTTAAATAATAAGATATTAGAAATCAACATTTAATGGAGGAATAAATTATGGCATATTTGTATAACACAATATTCTATACCAAATAAAATGACTTAAAATCTACATACATCACATACTGAGCAGAACCCTATGAGGCCTTCCCAGGACAGGTCCCCCTTGCCCATATCCTCTGCTGTAGCTCCTCTGAAGTAACTAGATAACAGTATCTGAAATATTTCCAGAGATTTTCAGATGCTAAAACCACCACCAAATGGATGAAATTAACTACTTGATGATCATGAGGGTGTAGTGCTGAAACTTTCTGGTGCCTAAGAATCAATCATCATCAATCAGAGAACTATGTATGAGCTGATCACATACCTTGTGGACCACCCACCACCCACCTTGCCTTTAAAAATGCTCTGATAAAACCGCTCCGGGAGTTTGGAGTTTGGGGGGCATAAGCTACCCATTCTCCCTGCTTGGCCCTGCAATAAACTTATCTCTGCTCCAAACTGATGCTTCAGGTTTTTATGGCCTCTGTGCATTGGGCACACAAACTTGCATTCGGTAACATCAGTATGAGTAACTTTTACAAATTCAATGTTGTATGAAGTGGCAAGCTCTAAAAGTATATGCACTATTCATTACAGTTAATGATAAAAAGATAACACAAAACCAAACAGACCCCATAAAACAATATATATTTTTATGATATGGTACTATGTTATGGATAGAAAGACTTATGCAAGTAATAACATAAAACAATAACATATTTTAGCACATTAGGATTTTTCACATGTTTGTATCTATTTAGACTGGAGCATATTTAATATATATTTAATAAAATAAAAGCCTATCTCTAATTTTTGTTTCAGTCTGTTTTTTAAAGGGAAAAATGCTTTCAAATTAATTCTCAAATATATTTACTTGTGGGTAAATTTGCAGCTGTGCATATTTAATGAGCATACATAGCCTTCCTAGACTGTAGAATTTTTCACTTTACAAATGCTAAAACAGATAGATACCAAAGTAAATCCTTTTTGGGCCTTGGGGCTGTGGGCACCCTGCCTTTGCACTGGCCCTTCAGGAAGACAATGTGGTATGGAGGAAAAGCATGACGTCAGAAGTCAAGAAGACCTCATTCAAACAGCAGTCTCCACATTTATTATCTTGAGTGACTTAAGATGAATATTTTAAACTCTCTGAGCTTCCAGTTTACTCATTGTTAAGCAATGTGAAATTTAAAAGGTGTTGAAACAGTTAAGGATAATTTAACAAAGCACATAGGAAGTATCAATACTAGCTATTACTGATCTTATGATACATATGTACATAAAATATATATACTGTTATGGAATAACTACAACTATACCCATTTGTATCAAAGATGATCTCTGAAGTAAATAGAGATGTTCTTCCTAAGAAATTAATAAACACATGTACACATTTTCCTAATTAATAGACAATTTGGGTAAGGTAAAGTACTTCCCTGGTGGCTCAGACGATAAAGCATCTGCCTGCAATGTGGGAGACCCAGGTTCCATCGCTGGGTAGGGAAGATCCCCTGGAGAAGAAAATGGCAACCCACTCCAGTACTCTTGCCTGGAAAATTCCATGGATGGAAGAGCCTGGTAGGCTACTGCCTATGGGGTTGCAAAGAGTCGGACACGACCAAGTTACTTCACTCTCTCTCTCTCAAAAGTACTCAAACGATTTAAAGCAACCATTTTATTTTGTCATACATTCTGTGAGTCAGAGATTCAAACAGAGTCCAGTGAAGACAACTTGTCTCTGTTACACAGTATCTGGAGATTCAGCTGGAAAGACTGGAAGCTACAGGTTCCAAAGCTGTTTTGTTTTCTAATTCACTTGAGAAAAGAAAGAAAAAAAAAATGTAGAAGAGTCAGCTGCTCTAGTGCACTTAAGACCTCAGTGTGTGCGCTAAGTTGCTTCGTTTGCGTCCAACTTTGCGACCTATGGACTGTTAGCCCTCCAGGCTCCTCTGTCCATGGGATTCTTGAGGCAAGAATACTGGAGTGGGCTGCCATTTCCATCTCCAGCCAGTCTTCCCAACCCAGGGATTGAACCACGTCTCGTGTCTCCTGCACTGGCAGGCAGGTTCTTTACCACTAGTGGCATCTGGGAAGCCCATTTAAGAATTAAGTTGTATAAACACTCAGGAAAACTAGTAGCTGCCAACTGAAGATCAATAAAATAATGAAAAGAAATTCCTAAAAGGATAATAAATCCAAATAAAAGAGAGTTGATTTGAAGAACTTGGCTCTTACATAAAGTGGTACATTTACTTGTGATTCTTGGAAAGAATATTTCCTGTCTTAGAAATAATTTCACATATCATGATATATATTGACACGCTAACATACTATACACAGAAAAACAGAGTATAGGAAACTAGATTGAGATCATGCTCCGCTTTTTGCAAACAGCCTGTATATAAGAATAACCAAAACACACATCTGGTTTGTCTAAGCTTAATTTCTATTCTGTGAGTAATTTAAACTAATTTTCAAATAAATCTGCCTGAAGCTAGATAGCCACTTTTTTAGCTGTCAGTGGGTGGCTGACTCAGTCTGGTTCACAAACCTTAATTCCATATACAAAAGAAATGAAAAAACAGCCTGAATTGTAAGCAATCAAAACGCTATCAGAAACTAACAACATGGTTTAATTAAAAAGGAAAATCCATAGAAATTCACTTTTTCCTTCCATTCTTCACACAACAGAAAAAGAGGTAGTACAGAGAAGCAATTAAAATGAAGTCACCTTTTGCCCTTGGGGTGTCTGAGTAGAACCTTTACCACCAAAATAATTAGCTTCTGATTTCTCATTTTCCTCCCCTTTGTCATACTGAAATTGCTTCTGGTCTTATAAACAATGCATTGTCCTGCCTGTTCAGTTAACCCTAGGCTTCTGAGCATCTCAATAACCTTATTATTTTATAAAAAAGGTAAGACTGCATAGTTACAATGCCACTGTCCCCATTCGATTAGGACCTTGAATAGGACTGGAAATTAGCCTGATCTCCTGAATTACAATGAACTTTTGTATAATATCTGAGATAGGGTTGTTAGGGGAAACCACTGACCAAAACCACCCACCCTCGCCAGGGTACCGCAGTCACTATTTGCCTGAATAATCTTACAACAGGAGGTCCTGGTAAGGAACATGGAATTAACAAGCCACCACCAACTGAAAGGTCAAAAGGAGAGAGAAGACACCAGACCATATGTGCTACCAACATCCTAGAATCCTTCTTGCTGGAATCCACCTTGGCTGAACAATGCGCAAGCCACCAGGAAGGGCTCTGAATCAGAATGANCTTTCTGAGACATAAGAATACGATGTGTGAGTGCTCAGCTGCTCAGCTGTGTCTGACTCTTTTCACCCCTATGGACTATAGCCCACCAGGCTCCTCTGTCCATGAGATTCTCCAGGCAAGAATACTAGAATGGGTGCCAGGCCTTCCCCAAGGGGATCTTTCCAACCTCGGGATTGAACGCAAGAGTGCTGCACCTCTTGCATTGTAAGCGGGTTCTTTACCCACTGAGCCACCCGGGATATTAGCATCTCAACACTGCCACATTCATAAGCACTTAGTCAACACCAGTGAAGTGAATGAAAGAACCATGTATAAACTGTTCATATGGTTAGGACATATTGCTGGCTTTGTTGAAAGTATTTTCCCATTGTGTGACTGATCTTTGATAATGCTGATGGAATTCAGTCCTTTTTAGGTCAAGCAACTGGCAAATGGAGGAGGTGGGCGCCAGCTCAGGTGTGTGCAGGGCAAAGCCCGTACTCTCATCTATGACATTTCATTAGATATAAGGATGTGGGTGCACAGGGCCAGGTTGGAAGGCAGGGACCAGGCAGACCGTGAAGGCTTTTAATGCCCTCAGAGATGGCTTTTGGGCTTTATTAAGTACGCTAAGGGAGGGCTGGGGCAGTATAATGGGATTGTGCCTGGAAGGGGGAGGAGTGCCAGGAATTATTTTAATTTAATCGTTTTAAACAGAGGAATTACATGGTCCCACGTCCATTGGAAGAGTGGAGGAGGGATGGATGGGTAGAGCACAGAAGACTTTTAGGGCAGAAAAACTGTTTTACACGATACATGCCATCACACATTTGTTCAGAACCACGTTATGTACAGCACCATGTGGGATGGCAGACATAAGCCAGGGACTTCAGTTGGCAGTACTGTGTCACTATTGGCTCGTCAACTGAGATGAACGCGCCGCATGACCTCAGGATGTTCCTAATGGAGACACTGACGACGGAGGGGCCGGGCCGAGGGGGTTGTATAGGAATTCTCTGTGCTTTGCAGTCACTGTTCTGGGAAAGGAAAGCTTTTCTAAAAAAAAAAAAAAAAAAAAA
>SJYW01044528.1:1355475-1374990 GCA_006410735.1 Raphicerus campestris | reverse complement strand
AATTAGTACTAAATAAAAAAGGTCATTCTGGTGACAAAAAAGAGGCAGATGGGGGTATGGTGGGGGAGACAGTGGAGGCAGCCCTGTCTAGGATAGTGGGGTCACTATCCTAGTGATCGTCTAGCTAACCTAGACATCCTCCCAGGAGCACAGTCCATTCTGCTGCGCTGAGTGCCCTGGGGATGGGCAGGGGGAGGAGCCAAGGGGGACGCTGGCAGCACCCCCCAACCAGTGCTTTGAGGATGGGGAGAAGAGCGGGCTGCTGGGCTGTTTCTTCTGACAGTCAAGGTCGGCTCTTGAGAGCAGCCTGCACACCCAATGGGACTCCTTGCTCAGTCCTGTGTCTCAGCTAAACTTCTTCCCTGTGAGGGTTACCTGGGGAGGCTGGTGCATCTGTCCTGAGTGCAAGTGGCAGAAGCACTGCTTTGCACATGACCTACATTCTGGGAGGATGGAACCAAAATGATTTTGATAAGGACCGAATGCAGCTTTGTCAAGGGAACAACCCACACAGTACCTTTGGAGAAGCACCCTGAATGCTTAAAGAAATGAACAGAACTCAGAGTTAGCATGAGCAACATCCTCCTGCCAGAAATAAAGACCTATTTAATGGGCATGTTCGATCTTCCAAAGATTCGGAAGAAAATGAATCCTGAATTGCAGAGCAAATCAGTTTCTCTTTGAGCATTCTTCTTGGCAAGCGATGAATCATAAGGCTCATAGTGGGCCACCTCATTGGATCCCCTAGCCATGGGTTTCTGCCCCCAAGCTCTGAGTGTCCCCAAAAAATATCTTGGAAGATTTTCCATTGCATTTATCTATACTTTTTAAAAAAGTAGCAGTGGATGGGTATTTGTACATTACATGTCATTCATTATTCCAAATGTAATTTTAATCAGTTCGACATGAAAGCATCTTAATATTTTCAATAATGGCACTGGTAATTTTAAATATTAAAATCCACATTAGGAATTCCCCTGCCTCTGTGAAAACTGCAGTATTTGCATTATGAATCAGGAGTCTGACCCAGTCTACCCTTTCTAAGCTCAGGTTTAGATGATCCTCAGTCCGGTTTTCAAGCCCACAGCAAATACCAGGGAGAGTAGTGGTAAACAAGACCCTTAACACATCAGAACTAAATGTTTCTAATTATCAACTTTTTTAATAAGCACTCATTATGCAGCCGGGGTAATTCTGCACCACGTGTTTTCGACACTCAGAGAAGGCTTTTAGGACACACAGCATTACCATAATTTTTTCGAATGGGGTTCTCACAGGACATCAGATGAAGTCCCTACCCTTGATTTTAATTGCAGAGGCTTCATTCTTAATTAAAAACTGTACAAATGGATTTTATGCCATGCCAAAAGAAATCCAAGTTCATTAGTTATAAAATCATTTAAAAATTGATGCAAACGTGAATTCCTTAAAAGTTTGAACTCAAAAGTCTTCATTTTATGTTGAGCTGCTTTTAATCTAGAGAATAATGAAGTCAACATAAATTAAGGAGTTTTTTTTTCTGTTTTCTTTTTTGGGGGGTTAGTTTCTGTCTTTCTGGTTTTACATTTTTTTCCCTTGTAGAATGAGATTCATTTTAAATTCAAATTCTTTAGAGAATTGTAGGGGGAAAATCCTTTTGACCTTTCCTCCCTGAGTTTCACAAATGAAAGCTCATAAACCCTTTAATAATTTTGCTTATTAAGGCACAATTACATCATCTTCAATGACAGTAGAAATCAAATTTGCCAAGCTATAGAATTAAGAAGAGCTTTCTCTAAATCACATCATTTACTTATTGCTGTAAATTCATAATTTTCTAATTTAAATAATTTTACTCCAAAGGGTTATCAAAGCCACACTTGCATTTTTTAAAAACTTTTTTTTTTTAACAGCAGCACTTAAAGAAAAAGAATAACCTTTTTTTTTTTCCTGCTTTTAATCCTGTGTGGCTGCCAAGCAGGGTACCTTGTACACAGTGGGAATTCAATAAAAATGTATACTTGTTGAAGGTGTGATTGCTGGGTCTGTCTGAACAGAGGAAGCTCATCTCTTGTAGACAAAAGAAAATTGGGCAGGTGGATGAATGGAAATTAGTCAAGACTAAATCACAGCCCAGCATATTCCTTAAAAAATAGCTCTACAATTTTTGTTACAGAAAAAAAGAGACTGTGTAGCTACACCTTGTAGCTGGCTCCGTGGTAAATAATCTGCCAGCCAGTGCGGGAGACACAGGAGACATGGGCTCGATCCCTGGGTCAGGAATATTTGCTGAAGTAGGAAACGGCAACCCGCACCAGTACTCTTGCCGGGAAAGCGCCGTGGTCAGAAGGGCCTGGCGGGCCACAGTCTATGGGGTTGCGAGTCAGACACAGCTGAGCAGCGGAGCCCAGAGCGCGCGCCTTGCGCGGAGCTGCCATCGCAGGTACCAGCCGCCGGTCCGCGGCTGTCAGCCCAATGTGGATGAAAGCTTAAATTCGATTCTGCAGTCCTGCCAGCCACATTTTTAATGCTCAACAGCCAGACCATCAGGGGAGGAGGTGCTATGGGGAAGTGTTGACATGGGACACTTTCACCCACCAAGGTGTTTCTCATTCTCATTGTCCCCTGGATTTTGCTTCAGGCCATTCTCACCTCACTCTGCACTGAACATCAAAACTCAACAATCATTCAGCTCCTTCAAAGTGTGGCTTCCCCGTGAAGCAGCCTCCATCCTCTCCCTTTCATGTTTCCTAGGGCCCTTCACATGAGCCTGCTCCCCAGCGCTGCTCAGGCCGGGTGGCAGGACCCTTGAGAGCAGTCGCTTCCTGCACGTCTCCGGCCACCCAGGCAGTTAACCAAGGGGCTTTAGTAAACATCTGTATGAGGACCAGGACTCTCACACTCATCCAAGCTGGCTTCTTCCCAATGTCCAAGAGTGGGTTGTGCCAGATGTATCAGGAGGCTGTGGGTCTGACTCACGTGTGACAAACAGTAGAGGCCAGCTGCCCCACCAGCCCCGAACTCCTCCCCAGAAGGTCTGGGAGTGTGAGTGGAAAGGCCATGCCACCTGAGGGTGACTTTAATGACCACCAGCTCCTTCCTAACCAAGGATGCATTTCACGACAATATCCAGAGATTTGGCAGGTAAAACACAAGCCCTGTTCAGAACCTGAAAACCAGAGTGAAATTCTGGCCTCGTGTGCAATCAGGATAACCTCCGTGTGTACTCCTTTTCTATAGTCTACACTTCCTATGCTTCAAGAATCCCCCAAAGATGGAACATGTATCAGTCAGGCAGTGCCGCAGAACAAATGGCTCAGTGTGCTTCCTAAAGCAACAGTTTCCATGCCTCACCTGTCTGTGGCTCAATGAGCATTTCGGCTATTCTAGTAGGCTGGCTCATCTTGGCTGGGCTCACACGTGTCTCTGCAGGCAGCTGAGGAGTGGGCTGAGACATCCCACCATGGCTGGGATGCTGGCTCTGTGACACACGTCTCTGATCTTCCAGGACGAATTTTCATAGTGGAGATGGCACACAGGAGAGTGAGCCGGGGCACACAAGGCCTCTGGGCATCACCACTGCTCCAGTCTTTCATGGGCTGGCAAGAATTGGAAGGTGTCTTGGGAGACCAATGGGTGGGAAAAGAGGTTCCCCTCCTTGACGGGAAGAACTACCAAGTCACACTGCAGAAGGCCCACATCCAGAAAGGAAGGAGAGATGGTGGTTATTATTTTTCAATAGAGTTGCTTTATTTAGATATATTTAATATACCATACAATTCGCTCATTTTCAAAGGTACAATTCAATGGTTTTTGGTATATTTAGAAAGTTGTGTAATCACCACCACAATTGAATTTAGAATATTTTTTAACTTCAAAAAGAGATCCCACACCCATCTGAAATCATTCCCCATTTTCCTCTGAATTCCCCCCCACCCTCTATCCTAGGCAATACTAGTCTGCATTCTGTCTCGGTGCTTATGAGGACTGCAGCTGTTTTTGCAACCCATCTACCCACACAGCTGCTCCTTCTAAAGGACTAATATGAAATATGCTCTTNTCAAGACTAAATCACAGCCCAGCATATTCCTTAAAAAATAGCTCTACAATTTTTGTTACAGAAAAAAAGAGACTGTGTAGCTACACCTTGTAGCTGGCTCCGTGGTAAATAATCTGCCAGCCAGTGCGGGAGACACAGGAGACATGGGCTCGATCCCTGGGTCAGGAATATTTGCTGAAGTAGGAAACGGCAACCCACACCAGTACTCTTGCCGGGAAAGCGCCGTGGTCAGAAGGGCCTGGCGGGCCACAGTCTATGGGGTTGCGAGTCAGACACAGCTGAGCAGCGGAGCCCAGAGCGCGCGCCTTGCGCGGAGCTGCCATCGCAGGTACCAGCCGCCGGTCCGCGGCTGTCAGCCCAATGTGGATGAAAGCTTAAATTCGATTCTGCAGTCCTGCCAGCCACATTTTTAATGCTCAACAGCCAGACCATCAGGGGAGGAGGTGCTATGGGGAAGTGTTGACATGGGACACTTTCACCCACCAAGGTGTTTCTCATTCTCATTGTCCCCTGGATTTTGCTTCAGGCCATTCTCACCTCACTCTGCACTGAACATCAAAACTCAACAATCATTCAGCTCCTTCAAAGTGTGGCTTCCCCGTGAAGCAGCCTCCATCCTCTCCCTTTCATGTTTCCTAGGGCCCTTCACATGAGCCTGCTCCCCAGCGCTGCTCAGGCCGGGTGGCAGGACCCTTGAGAGCAGTCGCTTCCTGCACGTCTCCGGCCACCCAGGCAGTTAACCAAGGGGCTTTAGTAAACATCTGTATGAGGACCAGGACTCTCACACTCATCCAAGCTGGCTTCTTCCCAATGTCCAAGAGTGGGTTGTGCCAGATGTATCAGGAGGCTGTGGGTCTGACTCACGTGTGACAAACAGTAGAGGCCAGCTGCCCCACCAGCCCCGAACTCCTCCCCAGAAGGTCTGGGAGTGTGAGTGGAAAGGCCATGCCACCTGAGGGTGACTTTAATGACCACCAGCTCCTTCCTAACCAAGGATGCATTTCACGACAATATCCAGAGATTTGGCAGGTGAAAGACAAGCCCTGTTCAGAACCTGAAAACCAGAGTGAAATTCTGGCCTCGTGTGCAATCAGGATAACCTCCGTGTGTACTCCTTTTCTATAGTCTACACTTCCTATGCTTCAAGAATCCCCCAAAGATGGAACATGTATCAGTCAGGCAGTGCCGCAGAACAAATGGCTCAGTGTGCTTCCTAAAGCAACAGTTTCCATGCCTCACCTGTCTGTGGCTCAATGAGCATTTCGGCTATTCTAGTAGGCTGGCTCATCTTGGCTGGGCTCACACGTGTCTCTGCAGGCAGCTGAGGAGTGGGCTGAGACATCCCACCATGGCTGGGATGCTGGCTCTGTGACACACGTCTCTGATCTTCCAGGACGAATTTTCATAGTGGAGATGGCACACAGGAGAGTGAGCCGGGGCACACAAGGCCTCTGGGCATCACCACTGCTCCAGTCTTTCATGGGCTGGCAAGAATTGGAAGGTGTCTTGGGAGACCAATGGGTGGGAAAAGAGGTTCCCCTCCTTGACGGGAAGAACTACCAAGTCACACTGCAGAAGGCCCACATCCAGAAAGGAAGGAGAGATGGTGGTTATTATTTTTCAATAGAGTTGCTTTATTTAGATATATTTAATATACCATACAATNGACGGGAAGAACTGCCAAGTCACACTGCAGAAGGCCCACATCCAGAAAGGAAGGAGAGATGGTGGTTATTATTTTTTAATAGAGTTGCTTTATTTAGATATATTTAATATACCATACAATTCGCTCATTTTCAAAGGTACAATTCAATGGTTTTTGGTATATTTAGAAAGTTGTGTAATCACCACCACAATTGAATTTAGAATATTTTTTAACTTCAAAAAGAGATCCCACACCCATCTGAAATCATTCCCCATTTTCCTCTGAATTCCCCCCCACCCTCTATCCTAGGCAATACTAGTCTGCATTCTGTCTCGGTGCTTATGAGGACTGCAGCTGTTTTTGCAACCCATCTACCCACACAGCTGCTCCTTCTAAAGGACTAATATGAAATATGCTCTTCCATGACCTACAGAGCACTGGTCTAAGTAGGTAATAGATGTAATTTCTGCTTGTGTTACACCCTAGAAGGTTAAGCTAATGGGTGCTGAGACCAGAGCCTGAGTTCCATTGTCAGACGTCCTCCAGTTGATGCTAAATGGCCATCTTGGACCAGAACCTGTGGATGAGTCTCCCATGCCTGGAGGTTTCCTAGGCAGAGGCAGTTGGCCTCAACCAAGGATGTTCTGGCTCAAAATTTCATATAAAAGCTGTGCAATAACTTCTAGGTTAAGAAAAGTTCATGTTCTCCTCCCATTCCTTTTCCCCCTCTGCTCTTTTCCATCTGCAAATGGAACTAGAAGTGTTGAAATGTTGGAAATTTAAAAAAAGAAAAGAAAAAAAATATGCTCATGGTATTTCCGATCCAAGCAGAGGCAGAAAGTGCCAAGGGATCTCATGGGAGGACCTCTTCTCAATGATTTTCAGTTGAATTTTTACAGGCCCATGAGGTTAGGATAGTTAAACAAACTTTGGATAAATGCCGCTGGCTTTTTATTCATTTATGAACTAACCCTTCAATTCTTCTGAGGTTCAATCATCAGCACTTCCTACAAAGCCTGAACACAAAATGTTTCAATATGATTGGAATCCACAGTGTTCAGAAAAGGTAATAAAATGGAAAATAAAGGCCCAGAATCTCATTTAATACAATTATTCAAAGATTTCTTCATAAATTTTGTGTACACAGAAATTCATTTGGGTCAAGTTCAGTAAATCAGCAAATTAGCTAGGCTGGCCCCTGACAATTCAGCAGCATTTCAGAATTCCAAGCTTTCTGCCCAGCTGGCTCAGTCCGCCTGTGGATTTCAAATGTCTCACCACAAAGAAACATGCAGGACAAAACTGTAAATTTGGTCCTCCAAGAGGAAACAGTTGAAGATTTGCACCGCCGAGTCGTGGATCCAACAAACGTGGATCCAACAAAGCCCCTAGAACGCAACGTGTCCTGGTGAACAATGCGGAGATCATCTTCCCAAATGTACCCCCCACCCCCTGCCCCCGCAGGACAGCAGGAGCCTGACAGACTCAGAGACTTGACATCAGGGAGAAGCAGGGAGAGGGAGACGGGAAGGGGCTGGCTAACTGTTTAGCCCAGGACTTTGCCTTGGTAAATGCCCCCTTTTCCAGAACTATTCAGAAGACAGAGGAGAGAAGCAAGGAGAGGGAAGGAAAGTGGCAACGAGGGCTCAGCACCTTTAAGTGCTTTTTTGTTTAAAAAGAAAAGCGCCAGGAAGAGAGNGGGGGAGATGGGAAGGGGCTGGCTAACTGTTTAGCCCAGGACTTTGCCTTGGTAAATGCCCCCTTTTCCAGAACTATTCAGGAGACAGAGGAGAGAAGCAAGGAGAGGGAAGGAAAGTGGCAACGAGGGCTCAGTACCTTTAAGTGCTTTTTTGTTTAAAAAGAAAAGCGCCAAGAAGAGANGAGGGAGACGGGAAGGGGCTGGCTAACTGTTTAGCCCAGGACTTTGCCTTGGTAAATGCCCCCTTTTCCAGAACTATTCAGAAGACAGAGGAGAGAAGCAAGGAGAGGGAAGGAAAGTGGCAACGAGGGCTCAGCACCTTTAAGTGCTTTTTTGTTTAAAAAGAAAAGCGCCAGGAAGAGAGTAGAGTGAACTAAAGGGAGCCTCGAGCCTCCCCTGCCAAACCAGCCTTTTCTCTGTAAAGCTTTTGTTTCTTCAAAGATGCCATAAAGCCTGAAAAGGAAGAGAAAGCAGGACTAGAATGTCATTCTTTTCAGAGCTTTCTTCTGCCACTGACTTTGATTTCAGGCTCTGCAGCCTGCCTACCTTGGCCCTGCTTCCGTCCCCACCCCGTTTTGAGGCCATGAATCAAGTTTATCAGCCAGTGACGGGCTTGTCGTTAGCAATCCAGGTAATAGCATACACGGGATCCATTTGTATGGATTCCTTTACACCTTGAAAAGCAACATCTTGTCTTGGACTTCCCTATTTCAAAGACTTACCTGAGACTGTTTTACAAGCTCTTGGAACTGCAAGAGTCCTTGAGGACCCACAGAGTTTAATTGTCTAGCCATGTGCCAGAAAGAAAAAAAAAAAAAATTACGTGCAATGCAATAAGCTCTCGATTTGTCCTAGAAGCTTTACTAAGAAACTTTAGAACCCTTCTAAATATATCTTGGCTCCTTCCCCAGGAAGAGGAACAATAGAAGAAGGTGACTAGCTATGGACCTAGTTTCTTTTTTACCCCTCTCCCAAGCTTCGTTTATCAAAAACAAATAAGCACACGCCTCAGTGCGTTTTCGCCCTCATCTGTTCCTGCACTTTCTCTTCCTAACCCCCAGCCCCCTTTCTCTCCCTCCAACCGCCAACCCCAGGTCTTTGATCTTTCTAGTTCATGATGGAGTTCAGATATTTGAGTACCTGTGATTTCCAGGCATCGTACAGGCACTGAGAAGGCCTCAGTGAGCAAGACAGAGTTCCCATCCCCAGGGACCTCCGAGGCCAGGGAGAGAAACTTCGATACTGTGTAATGCGTTCTCACCGGAGGTGGACACTCAAGTTTCCTGGCACCCACAGAGGGAAGGCACTGGCTGCGATGAGGAAGTCAGTGATGATTTGGGGGGTGGAGGGGAGACGTTTCAACAGGATATTAAATATGAGGTCAGAGCTTCCGAGGCAGAAGAAGGAGAGGAAGGCGCTGTAGGAGAGGGACACAGCCCTGCGAGTGCAGAGAAGGGGATGGTGATTCAGGAGAGACAGGGCCTACAGCGCGCAGGATGGGAGCAACACCAACACGGCTGCCGGGGAAGGGCTTTGGCCACCCCGAGGGGGCATCTGGTTTGGGATGGTACCCCTGGATGGTTGGGACGTGGCCTGAGAAGTGGGTGCACCAAGAGCAAGATCACCTGTCAGGAAGCTGCACCATCATCCAAGCAAGGGAGGGAGGCAGCCTCAGAGGGGGAACGAGAAGATCAGTGGCTGGTGCGTGGTGGAGGGGGCTCGAAGGGAAGCCTTGGGAAAGCCTGAGCTCTAGGTGACTTCAGGAAGGTGACAGTGATGGCATCAGTGCAGAGGCGAAACCACGGGGAGAATATCAGCGGCATGGGTGAGAAAGCTCGGTCATTTGTGGTCTACCCAGCTGAGCTGTCTAGGAAGGCTCGGGAAATACAGCAATGATTCTGAAGGGG
This sequence comes from Raphicerus campestris, assembly GCA_006410735.1. Classification (NCBI taxonomy): domain Eukaryota; kingdom Metazoa; phylum Chordata; class Mammalia; order Artiodactyla; family Bovidae; genus Raphicerus; species Raphicerus campestris. The sequence goes on along the minus strand of SJYW01044528.1, from coordinate 1,365,700 downwards.
GATCTAGAGAGAGAAACGTGGGATGCCAGGGCGTGTCAGCTGCTGCTGAAAGCCTTGGAAAGATGGAAATGACCCAGAAACCTTCCAGAAAGGGACAGAAAACTTCCAGAAAACTTTCCAGGAAAGGACAGAGCGTGAACTACCATGACATGTGCAGATATATAAAATGAAGTAAGATTCAGATCTTGTCCCTCACCTGCCCTGCAAAGCAGCAAAGCATGCGCACACATCAGGAGGAGAAGACGGACATCAAACCAGGGGAGGCAGGGAGTTGCCACGAGCCTTGGATAAAGTAAGCATTTACTGGTGACCTCGGTAGCTTGTAGGAGAGAGTGCCGAGGGTAGAGGATGAGAGGGAAAGTGAAGGCAGGGCAAGAGGGCTCAAGCCTATTTCTGCAGAGAGAGGGGCTCTACAGGTTGAAGAAAGAAGGGAGGTGGCCCAGGGGGCAGGGACCAGGACCACAAGGAGTGAAAGGGCCCAGATCCCTTCAGCTGAACCTCAAGTTGGGAGTCAGGGGTGAGGGGCTGAGGTCATGGTGAGGGAGAGACTGGGGATAGGCTCCCAGGACAGACTAGGGGAGATATTTATGGCCGGAAAAGGAATTCATAATCTTTTAACGTCATCTTATAATCAAGGAGGAAATATCCAGGAACTAGGCTAGAGGATGACATGGTCAGATTTAGGGTTTTGAAAGGTTGTCTTGGCAGAGGTTGCAGGAAGATTCAGAGAACTCTGAGGTGCAAGGAAAGCAGATCAAGCAGAAGGCCCCTCTTTACGGAGATGAGAAAGAGCCATGGTTTGAGAGAGAGCCGGATGTTAAGAAGAGAAAAGAGAACCCATCAGAACAGGTCACTGGTGCAGCTGCTAAGGAATGAGGTCATGAAAAGACACCTCTCCATTCCAAGCTGGGGCCTGGTGGCCCTGATGGAGAACCAAAGCAGAGAAGCTTTCAGGGGAGAGGATGAGGTGTGATCTAGGAAAAAGGAAGGGGGTGAGAAAAATTACCCTCGAGCTCTGCTGAGGGCTGTTCACACCCACCTCACCTCGTCTTCAGAATGGGCCCTTCTGTCCATCTTATCATGATCATTGGTGTGTTAATATTCAGCCATAAATAGCAGTTTTACTATTAAAATGTTGAAATACAAATTGTTACATTAAAATATATGCTCAGATTTTTATCTACAAACATTAACCCATCCCCAGCTTCTCTCAGATTTTCAATAAGCATCTTACTGCTAGAAAAGTAGACACAGCTAAATTCACTTATCAACAAAAAATGATACTACATGGGTGTCTAGTAGACTATTTCNCCATTAAAATGTTGGAATACAAATTGTTACATTAAAATATATGCTCAGATTTTTATCTACAGACATTAACCCATCCCCAGCTTCTCTCAGATTTTCAATAAGCATCTTACTGCTAGAAAAGTAGACACAGCTAAATTCACTTATCAACAAAAAATGATACTACATGGGTGTCTAGTAGACTATTTCACCAATTCATGTGGGAAACCAAATTCCTCTCAGCCAGCTCATTGAAGTTCTAATTTGAATTTCTATCATAGCATATTTTCTGTCCCACTGGTGTGAAATTATATAATGGGCAGAAAGCACAAAATTTACGCAAATAGTAAGTACCAGATAGTCCAACATTTTTTGAGCATAATAATGTCTTCCAGAGATGGAAACATGGATTATCTGCAAATAATTATCCAACAACTATGGTGTAATGGCATTACTCATCTATTTTCTGGGATAATATCACCCTTGAAAACCACCATGTGTTTGCTAAGCAAACCTATCACCTCTTTTAGTATTTTCACAGAGTGAGTTTTATGAGAATTCTCTGTTCTTCCCAAAAGCCAAGCCAAATATTTGTTCTCCTAAAATAGCTAACAGAGCAGGTACCATCAAAAAAGAAGACAACTGAAAAGAATTTATACTACGGAGCTTGAAACTTTGAAATGTAAAAATATATATATATATATAAAATTCATCTGTGTAAATTGAAAAGGATTTATAATACGGAACTTAAATTTTTAAAACATAAAAAATTTAAATGCACACCTGGTGCATTTGGTGTCTATTTGTGTGCTGACCCCAATTCTACTAACACTCCCTCAGTTTTAGAAGGAACTTGAGAAGGGAAAGCATAATAAGCATGAAAGTAAAGGAGGGGTGGGTTGAAGAAAACAGAGACTTCAAGGCAGAGATACTCTAAATGCACAGCCTCAAGTCTCCCAACCAAGTCATTGCTGCTTGTCCACATCAGAGCTTGAGAAAAAGCTTCAAAAGTCATACTACCAGTTTCCTCCGTCTGGGAGTCATGCCATCTAACCATTCCATCCTCTGCCGCCCTTTTCTCCTTTTGCCTTCAGTCTTTCCCTGCATCAGGGCCTAAACTCTGGGAGAAGGTGAAGGACAGGGGAGCCTGGCATGCTGCAGTCCATGGGGTCACAAAGAGGTGGACACGACTTAGCAACTGGACAACTGCCTGGAGCTCTGCTTCCATTTCGGATTTAGAAAGCCTCTGCAGACTTTTGCTCCCGCCCTAACAATGATAAAAAANCCATGGGGTCACAAAGAGGTGGACACGACTTAGCAACTGGACAACTGCCTGGAGCTCTGCTTCCATTTCGGATTTAGAAAGCCTCTGCAGACTTTTGCTCCCGCCCTAACAATGATAAAAAACATGGTGTGATCTACAAGCCTTATGTTTTCTTAAGCTGATGTCACAAGACAATGAGGTAAACTGAGTTCTCAATAGTGACAAGTCTCTTCCAGGGGATGGAAGACGTACTAACGGTTTCCCTGTAAGCAGTGCACACAGGAAGAAGAGGCAGACACCGTGAAGCAAGAAACGAGAAAAGAGCTGACGCCTTAACAAACTCGCGGAGGCCAAGCGTGGGTGNCGCCAGCTGGCAGCAGCTCAGGGCACAGCCCGCACCAAGACCTGCTTCATACTGCCTGGAGGGAGTCCGTGCTCAGACCATCTCAGAAGTTTGATCACTGGCTTGCTCCAGACCAGTGAGAGATTCAAGAAACCTGGACCTCAGCAATTCATAGCACCCAGCAGAGTGGACCCCAGCAGTTCAGTTCAGTTCAGTCATGAACTGAACCGCAGCACTGTGTGACCCCATGAACCGCAGCACGCCAGGCCTCCTGTCTATCACCGACTCCCGGAGTTTAGTCAAACTCATGTTCATCGAGTCGGTGATGCCATCCAGCCATATCATCCTCTGTTATCCCCTTCTTCTCCTGCCTTCACTCTTTCCCAGAATCAGGATCTTTTCAAATGAGTCAGCTCTTCGCATCAGGTGGCCAAAGTATTGGAGTTTCAGCTTCAACATCAGTCCTTCCAACAAGCACCCAGGACTGATCTCCTTTAGGATGGACTGGTTGGATCTCCTTGCAGTCCAAGNCAGGTGGCCAAAGTATTGGAGTTTCAGCTTCAACATCAGTCCTTCCAACAAGCACCCAGGACTGATCTCCTTTAGGATGGACTGGTTGGATCTCCTTGCAGTCCAAGGAACTCTCAAGAGTCTTCTCCAACACCACACTTCAAAAGCATCAATTCTTCGGCACTCAGCTTTCTTTATAGTCCAACTGTCACATCCGTACATGACCACTGGAAAAACCATAGCCTAGACTAGATGGACCTTTGTTGACAAAATAATGTCTCTGCTTTTTAGTATGCTATCTAGGTTGGTCATAACTTTTCTTCCAAGGAGTAAGCGTCTTTTAATTTCATGGCTGCAATCACCATCTGCAGTTATTTTGGAGCCCCCAAAATAAAGCCAGCCACTGTTTCCACTGTTTCCCCATCTATTTGCCATGAAGTGACGGGACCAGTTGCCATGGTCTTAATTTTCTGAATGTTGAGCTTTAAGCCAAATTTTTCACTCTCCTATTTCACTGTCATCAAGAGGCTCTTTAGTACCTCTTCACTTTCTAAGAGTGAACCCCAGTGGCCTCTAAAAGAAACCTGGAGTCCCACTGTCTTTAGCATCTGGTGATGGAGGGGACCCCAAAACTGAGCTGGAACAGGCCCTGCTCAGAGGGATAGAAATCATGTTTTTCAGTTGCTTAGATATGCGTAAGCCTGGAGACCTGGCGGGGACAGGAGGGAGACTGGGGGGTGGGTGCCCTCTGAGCGGGTGAGACAGAAGGCTGCTGCCAGCTGGGTACCCCTCGGCCAGCTGAGTGGCTGTGGTCGTTACCTAACCCTGCCCTTCTCCCAGTCCTTAGGTTCCTGCCCCTCTCCCAGTCCTTAGGTTCTTGAGACAAGCAGAAACAGCAGGCATTGGCTCTCTGAAGTGAAGAATCACACGTGCGCTCGGTCGCGTCTGGCTCCGGGACCCCATGGACTTCAGGCTCCTCCGTCCATGGGATTTCCCAGGCACGAACACTGGAGCGGCTGACATTTCCCCCTCCAGGAATCTTCCCANGCCAGCTGGGAACCCCTCGGCCAGCTGAGTGGCTGTGGTCGTTACCTAACCCTGCCCCTCTCCCAGTCCTTAGGTTCCTGCCCCTCTCCCAGTCCTTAGGTTCTTGAGACAAGCAGAAACAGCAGGCACTGGCTCTCTGAAGAGAGAGCTCCTTCAGGCTCCTCCGTCCATGGGATTTCCCAGGCACGAACACTGGAGCGGCTGACATTTCCCCCTCCAGGAATCTTCCCAACCTGGGGATCAAACCCGCGTTTCCTGCACTCTCGGGTGGATTCTCCGCCACTGAGCCCCGGGAGCCCATGGAGTAGAGGGATTTGGGGCTTCATTCTGTTTGCTTTTTTATTTGAAAGCTGGCTTTCCCGTTTCAGTCAGGAGACAAAGATGCCGGGGAGCTGGCTCCAGGGCCGAGCCTCCAGAGCCCAGGCCCTCATCTGGGGGCGGCTCCTGGCTGTTTGGACGGCTGTTCTGACCACTGACCCCACGGCGTGTCTCCATCCACGGGTGTGACCCGACACAAGGAATGCGGGCCTCCCACCAGCCTGCGTGCCCCGGGCCCTGTGCGCTTCCCACGCCAGGGGACTCAGCTTAGCCAGTAAGGGCACAGGACGCCATGAGGTAGTGCTTCCCCGTGGGTCTTAAACAGGCATTTTACATGCCTTCAGACGGTGGTTATTAGACAAAGCCCCTGATGCTTCTGTTCCCGGGGGCACCCAGCCCATGGCCTGTGGCCTCACGTAGCAACCTGGGCCCAGCTGACCAGCCAAGTTGACCCTGGGTTCTGACACTGAGTTTAATGCATTAATAAACATGTTTTCAGGGATCCCTGCTTCTTGATATCTGGCATATTAACAAGTAAGTGCTGCTAGGGGAATAGAAACCAGAATTATACCATCAGGAATCACATTTAGGGGTAAAATCCTTTCCCTTCTGTGATCGCAAGCTGGCTTTTTTATTTTAATAAAAACCAGAAGCCATGACTAGCTCTACCCTCCTTAGCACTTAAGGAAGACGAGTTTCAGACTCAGAGTTCACCTCTGGAATTAAAACTCTGCCCATCTAGGAAGCTTTAGTTTACTTTATTCTAGAAGCAAACTGAAAATGTATCTTCTAAGAAGGAGAAAGAAAAAGACAGCACATTGTGAAAAAATAACTTATATGTGAGGCAAAAATTAAAAAAAAAACAGCATTGCGTCCAGTACAAAGTAGAAATTTGTCATTATTATTATTAAAAGAGAGTGTAAGTATCTTCCTTTGCCTGAGAAACTTTTCTCATCACATTCTCCCCTGGGGGCATTTTTCATGCCTCAGCCTCTGTGTACATTTTAGGAAAATCACCCAGGTCCTAGAGACACGATACCTATTAATTCATTGTGCTCATTGCAAAATACACAGAAGATAGTCATCCAACCTGGCAAGGTTTACACCATTTATTTTGAACAAAGGCCAATTTTTTTACCACCAGAACCTCCAGAGGCCAGACTTCTTCAGAAGCTGAGATTTAGACCCCTTTTTAGGATATGGCACCAAATGAAGGCTTTTCTTTATGTTCCAGCAATTTCTGGAAGCCAGTGTTCTGAATTTAGTTTAAAACATTTGTTAAAGTCACCACTGAACGAAAGATAGAAGGAACTGGGCTGGCTTTGCAAGAGGAAAAAGCCCTTGAGTTCCCTTAAACAAGACAGGCCTCCTAGATTGGTTTTATATTTGAGATGGCCTCTAGGGGATTGCTTACATCCAGGCCTGATGGGGACAGCTTTTGCTGCTTGCTTCCTCCTCCAGGGAGCCCACTGCCCTGATGCTGGGCAGCTGAGGGCTGGCACGGAAGGCTGAATGGAGAAGGTGGGCTGGGCCCTCAGTGAGCTCACAGGAAGAACAAAGAGGCCCCAGACCAGCTGTCAGGACCCCCCGCCTGCCCTGCCCACAGCCCCAAGCTCAAGAACATTCTCACCATGCACATGATCGAGTGGGTCGCCCATGAGCAGCGGTGTGAACGGAAATCCTTGATTGAAGAACGTTTCCAACACTGCTCTGAAATCATTTGTCTAGAGTAAAAGACGGACCTCCACCTGGAAAACGCAGCATGGCCTAGAGGGGCAGACCCTTCCCCTGGGAGACCCCGGTGTACACCGTGGGCTCTCAGAGAGCTCAGAGGTGGGGCTGAAATGCTCCTTCTGGGAAACAGAACAGCCAGGAGTGTATCATGGACACCCATCCCTGGATTCTGGGATCTTCCTTCATCATAGAATGTTGGACAAAGTTGCAACAGAAACAGCGAACCTGAGCTGTGACAGTTTTAGTCACTCAATCGTGTCTGACTCTTTGCAACCCCAAGGATGGTAGCCCACCAGGCTCCTCTGTCCAAAGACTTCTCCAGGCACGAATACTGGAGTGGGTTGCCATTCCTTTCTCCAGGGGATCTTTCCAACCCAGGGCTCAAACCTCGGGTCTCCTGCATTGCAGGCAGATTCTTTGCTGTCTAATCCACCAGGGAATGCTGAGCTCAATGCATCTTCAAAAGCAAATGTTTCCAGTGAGGGTGGCTTCTTACTCTCACAAACAGAATACACGTCGATGACTCAGGATCCCCTTGGGAAACTGCTTCTGAGTTCCTCGTTGAGGTGCCGAACGGAGCGCACCCTCTTCTGCCTTGGGGCCCTTGCTCTTACTGACCCCAGCTCACTCGGAGGCCCTGCCTGCCTTCTCCCCATCACACCCTCTGCCTTCAGCCTGTCTCGTGCACCCCCTGAATTTTTCCAAATCTGCTTTAACCCCAGAGCCCTATTTTGCAGTTATCGCCACAGTCACTCTTTCAGGTACAAATCTTGTCTCTCCACCTGGACCCTGAGCCTCTCGGGAGCTGGGTCCTTGGAGGACCCACAGGTGTAACACCTAAGGAAGAGGACCCCCAGCAAGCGGGTGTGGGTGAGCTACCAGGAAATACGCGGCCAAGTCCCACATCAGAAGGAAAACATTTCTTCACTTGGCGTTAGAATATGTCACAGTGAAAAACAATGTCTTCCAGGGTCCAGCGAGGTGTGTAAGTGATAGTGGGACGCAACCCGGAACTGTACTATGGCCCTCTTGACATTTCCAAAACAGTGAGCAATAAAAGCTGCTATTTATGCACGCCCTGCTGGTGCCGCTATTAAATCTGCTCTGTTCCAGGAAGGTTACAGGCTGAGAGGAGTGTGGATTGGAACCGTGTCTAAATTGGAATTTTATCTGGCACCATTTGGCTTACACTTGGATCGCCAAGCTCCAGGTTTTACTCAGACTGGAATTACTCAATGGAGGGCTCACTGCTGAATGGCATTTTTTAAAAGTGTACATATATATATATATATATATATATATATATATATATATAGGAGAAGGCAATGGCACCCCACTCCAGTACCCTTGCTTGGAAAATCCCATGGACGGAGGAGCCTGGTGGGCTGCAGTCCATGGGGTCGTGAAGTCGGACACAGCTGAGCAACGTCACTTTCACTTTTCACTCTCATGCATTGGAGAAGGAAATGGCAACCCACCCCAGTGTTCTTGCCTGGAGAATCCCAGGGACAGAAGAGCCTGGTAGGCTGCCATCTCTGGGGTCGCACAGAGTCGGACACGACTGAAGCAACTTAGCAGCATATATATATATATATATTTAGTCTTGCTGCCCACACATGTATTTTGTTTGGAAAGAACCATTTTCCAAACTCCAGGGATGAAAAGGAGATCTAATTTATTAGCATTTCAAAAATCATCATGGCCACAGAAAGGGTAAACAGGGCTACTGTGATTAATCTAAACTGGAAAGACACATTTTTGTTTGTTAGATATCCCTAAACTATCCAAGTTACATGTTTTATAATAGTTCAGTTTTTTTCCCTCCCAACCCTTCAGAAGTAACAGAAATATCCGTTTCTTGGCAGAAGTCATCTCAGATAAATTAATATCATTTTTCATATAAATTTGTTTGGGGACACTTGAAACTGTAGCATAGCCTATTGGTTTCATTATTGGAATAAAGTTAGAGAGCGCCTACAGCTGTTTGCTGTCAAAATTTAAACCTACTGTCCATTTCAGCTGGTTTTCACATAATGTACATTTTACCTGGTGGCTCAATAATGTTTTAATATAAAAGTACAGGCTCATGAAACATATGTTCAGGGCTCCTCTGAAGCTTAATGGCAACGGAAGGGGTAATAATTAGCAGTTTTGTTTTCCCGGGCTTGAAAGCTTTTTCTGGGCTGCTTCCAAAAATTTGGTTCCTCATTTCTTGACCTTTTTGGAGTTTGGAATCAATGAACCACATTGCCTTCCATAAGAGTGTCAAGCGTAGAATAAAAAATTGCATCACATCATTTTTCATCGTGGCCAGATGAGGTTTGAGTGGAAGAACAAGGAACAGGACAGAGCGAACATCTGAGAAATTGGCTTTGCAAGCTGGAATGTGATTCTGCTCAGAGGGGCCACTTTTTCCCCCCCTTCTCTCCAGAACAGGCAGGTTGTAGACAGATCTGGGTCTTAGCCTGCCACCCCAAGGGCCCCAGTGTCAAGAAACAGTGATAGAACACCATTCATTTAGGCAACATCTGTAACACATACAGCAAATTATTAATAGCCCAGTATGCCAATCTGCCACTGTGCATTTCTGACATAGTGGGGCTGGGAGCACGGAAGTTTTGCAGCTCAGAAATGAAAACGGTGCTCCCGATGAAAATTAAACACAGGTGCTTTGAGTTTGCCTGTTTGAAAGTGAACATCACTGGCTATTTTGGGGGTGGGGTGGGGGAGACCGCAAGTGGCAACGCCTCCAGCCTGGCTAAAGGTTCACGGCGCGCCGCTGCTGCAGACGTGGGCATCGGTGCGGCTGACGAGGTGCTGTGACGCTGGAGGCTGGCGGCTTTGAAGCTGGCGGCACTGTGAAGGCCAGTTATGCAGGGGCGGGTGCTACAGAGGACCGCGGAGTGGAAGCCTTTTGCTTACAAAGAAAACACACCCAAAGCCCACGGGGAGGGAGGGCCGCTCTAGACCCACCATGCGCCGCCTCTCATTGTTAGCCACCACTCAGGATTTCTGAGACAACTTCCCCCCTCCCGCTGCAAACCATCACCTCGATTTCCCTCTCTTTCTCTTTTTAAACAACAGCAAAATCTTGTATCATTGCTTCCAAATTAACACAAGGCAAGCATTCTTTTTTCCTACCCCTGGAATGTCATCATATGAGTTTCTTAACTACCTACATCCATGTCCCTACAAGGGTACACACGCCGCCTTTGTTTCGAGACCCCTTTGCTTAGGGTCTGAAGAGTCAAGGCTGTGCGTGCACTTCCGGCCACATTTTAGCTTCTTCCCCTTGACTCACCGTTAACCCTGAAGATGCTGCTGCAGGCACTCATGGGGTCTCAGGTTAACCCACGTAAGCCCTGCGTTTGCCAGTTCTCACTCTCTGCCAGCCCTGGTTTAAAAGCAGGCGCTTCAGAGGATGAACCCAGCACCTGCCCACAGCCATTATGCTGCCGGGCAGAGTGATGTTGAGAGAGACAGAGGCCAGCGGGTTCCCAAACCTGGCTGTAATGGGGTAGCATCCTGAAAATCGTTCACGTGCGATTCCTGTCTTTGCCAGAGTTGCCTAGAGGACCTGATGGGTCCCTGGGATTTGTCACCTAGGAAAAGCAGAGTGGGGAGATTTCCAGATCTGTGCAGGCGCAGAGTAAGAAACAAGTCCTTGGAGGAAGAACTCTGCCAGCAAGACCACTGTGGGGAGAGGGCATCTGCCTGATTTC
>SJYW01044528.1:1340963-1354546 GCA_006410735.1 Raphicerus campestris | reverse complement strand
TCACTTTCACTTTTCACTCTCATGCATTGGAGAAGGAAATGGTAACCCACCCCGGTGTTCTTGCCTGGAGAATCCCAGGGACAGAAGAGCCTGGTAGGCTGCCATCTCTGGGGTCGCACAGAGTCGGACACGACTGAAGCAACTTAGCAGCATATATATATATATATATATTTAGTCTTGCTGCCCACACATGTATTTTGTTTGGAAAGAACCATTTTCCAAACTCCAGGGATGAAAAGGAGATCTAATTTATTAGCATTTCAAAAATCATCATGGCCACAGAAAGGATAAACAGGGCGACTGTGATTAATCTAAACTGGAAAGACACATTTTTGTTTGTTAGATATCCCTAAACTATCCAAGTTACATGTTTTATAATAGTTCAGTTTTTTTCCCTCCCAACCCTTCAGAAGTAACAGAGAAATATCCGTTTCTTGGCAGAAGTCATCTCAGATAAATTAATATCATTTTTCATATAAATTTGTTTGGGGACACTTGAAACTGTAGCATAGCCTATTGGTTTCATTATTGGAATAAAGTTAGAGAGCGCCTACAGCTGTTTGCTGTCAAAATTTAAACCTACTGTCCATTTCAGCTGGTTTTCACATAATGTACATTTTACCTGGTGGCTCAATAATGTTTTAATATAAAAGTACAGGCTCATGAAACATATGTTCAGGGCTCCTCTGAAGCTTAATGGCAACGGAAGGGGTAATAATTAGCAGTTTTGTTTTCCCGGGCTTGAAAGCTTTTTCTGGGCTGCTTCCAAAAATTTGGTTCCTCATTTCTTGACCTTTTTGGAGTTTGGAATCAATGAACCACATTGCCTTCCATAAGAGTGTCAAGCGTAGAATAAAAAATTGCATCACATCATTTTTCATCGTGGCCAGATGAGGTTTGAGTGGAAGAACAAGGAACAGGACAGAGCGAACATCTGAGAAATTGGCTTTGCAAGCTGGAATGTGATTCTGCTCAGAGGGGCCACTTTTTCCCCCCCTTCTCTCCAGAACAGGCAGGTTGTAGACAGATCTGGGTCTTAGCCTGCCACCCCAAGGGCCCCAGTGTCAAGAAACAGTGATAGAACACCATTCATTTAGGCAACATCTGTAACACATACAGCAAATTATTAATAGCCCAGTATGCCAATCTGCCACTGTGCATTTCTGACATAGTGGGGCTGGGAGCACGGAAGTTTTGCAGCTCAGAAATGAAAACGGTGCTCCCGATGAAAATTAAACACAGGTGCTTTGAGTTTGCCTGTTTGAAAGTGAACATCACTGGCTGTTTTGGGGGTGGGGTGGGGGAGACCGCAAGTGGCAACGCCTCCAGCCTGGCTAAAGGTTCACGGCGCGCCGCTGCTGCAGACGTGGGCATCGGTGCGGCTGACGAGGTGCTGTGACGCTGGAGGCTGGCGGCTTTGAAGCTGGCGGCACTGTGAAGGCCAGTTATGCAGGGGCGGGTGCTACAGAGGACCACGGAGTGGAAGCCTTTTGCTTACAAAGAAAACACACCCAAAGCCCACGGGGAGGGAGGGCCGCTCTAGACCCACCATGCGCCGCCTCTCATTGTTAGCCACCACTCAGGATTTCTGAGACAACTTCCCCCCTCCCGCTGCAAACCATCACCTCGATTTCCCTCTCTTTCTCTTTTTAAACAACAGCAAAATCTTGTATCATTGCTTCCAAATTAACACAAGGCAAGCATTCTTTTTTCCTACCCCTGGAATGTCATCATATGAGTTTCTTAACTACCTACATCCATGTCCCTACAAGGGTACACACGCCGCCTTTGTTTCGAGACCCCTTTGCTTAGGGTCTGAAGAGTCAAGGCTGTGCGTGCACTTCCGGCCACGTTTTAGCTTCTTCCCCTTGACTCACCGTTAACCCTGAAGATGCTGCTGCAGGCACTCATGGGGTCTCAGGTTAACCCACGTAAGCCCTGCGTTTGCCAGTTCTCACTCTCTGCCAGCCCTGGTTTAAAAGCAGGCGCTTCAGAGGATGAACCCAGCACCTGCCCACAGCCATTATGCTGCCGGGCAGAGTGATGTTGAGAGAGACAGAGGCCAGCGGGTTCCCAAACCTGGCTGTAATGGGGTAGCATCCTGAAAATCGTTCACGTGCGATTCCTGTCTTTGCCAGAGTTGCCTAGAGGACCTGATGGGTCCCTGGGATTTGTCACCTAGGAAAAGCAGAGTGGGGAGATTTCCAGATCTGTGCAGGCGCAGAGTAAGAAACAAGTCCTTGGAGGAAGAACTCTGCCAGCAAGACCACTGTGGGGAGAGGGCATCTGCCTGATTTCNGATAAACAGGGCGACTGTGATTAATCTAAACTGGAAAGACACATTTTTGTTTGTTAGATATCCCTAAACTATCCAAGTTACATGTTTTATAATAGTTCAGTTTTTTTCCCTCCCAACCCTTCAGAAGTAACAGAGAAATATCCGTTTCTTGGCAGAAGTCATCTCAGATAAATTAATATCATTTTTCATATAAATTTGTTTGGGGACACTTGAAACTGTAGCATAGCCTATTGGTTTCATTATTGGAATAAAGTTAGAGAGCGCCTACAGCTGTTTGCTGTCAAAATTTAAACCTACTGTCCATTTCAGCTGGTTTTCACATAATGTACATTTCACCTGGTGGCTCAATAATGTTTTAATATAAAAGTACAGGCTCATGAAACATATGTTCAGGGCTCCTCTGAAGCTTAATGGCAACGGAAGGGGTAATAATTAGCAGTTTTGTTTTCCCGGGCTTGAAAGCTTTTTCTGGGCTGCTTCCAAAAATTTGGTTCCTCATTTCTTGACCTTTTTGGAGTTTGGAATCAATGAACCACATTGCCTTCCATAAGAGTGTCAAGCGTAGAATAAAAAATTGCATCACATCATTTTTCATCGTGGCCAGATGAGGTTTGAGTGGAAGAACAAGGAACAGGACAGAGCGAACATCTGAGAAATTGGCTTTGCAAGCTGGAATGTGATTCTGCTCAGAGGGGCCACTTTTTCCCCCCCTTCTCTCCAGAACAGGCAGGTTGTAGACAGATCTGGGTCTTAGCCTGCCACCCCAAGGGCCCCAGTGTCAAGAAACAGTGATAGAACACCATTCATTTAGGCAACATCTGTAACACATACAGCAAATTATTAATAGCCCAGTATGCCAATCTGCCACTGTGCATTTCTGACATAGTGGGGCTGGGAGCACGGAAGTTTTGCAGCTCAGAAATGAAAACGGTGCTCCCGATGAAAATTAAACACAGGTGCTTTGAGTTTGCCTGTTTGAAAGTGAACATCACTGGCTGTTTTGGGGGTGGGGTGGGGGAGACCGCAAGTGGCAACGCCTCCAGCCTGGCTAAAGGTTCACGGCGCGCCGCTGCTGCAGACGTGGGCATCGGTGCGGCTGACGAGGTGCTGTGACGCTGGAGGCTGGCGGCTTTGAAGCTGGCGGCACTGTGAAGGCCAGTTATGCAGGGGCGGGTGCTACAGAGGACCACGGAGTGGAAGCCTTTTGCTTACAAAGAAAACACACCCAAAGCCCACGGGGAGGGAGGGCCGCTCTAGACCCACCATGCGCCGCCTCTCATTGTTAGCCACCACTCAGGATTTCTGAGACAACTTCCCCCCTCCCGCTGCAAACCATCACCTCGATTTCCCTCTCTTTCTCTTTTTAAACAACAGCAAAATCTTGTATCATTGCTTCCAAATTAACACAAGGCAAGCATTCTTTTTTCCTACCCCTGGAATGTCATCATATGAGTTTCTTAACTACCTACATCCATGTCCCTACAAGGGTACACACGCCGCCTTTGTTTCGAGACCCCTTTGCTTAGGGTCTGAAGAGTCAAGGCTGTGCGTGCACTTCCGGCCACGTTTTAGCTTCTTCCCCTTGACTCACCGTTAACCCTGAAGATGCTGCTGCAGGCACTCATGGGGTCTCAGGTTAACCCACGTAAGCCCTGCGTTTGCCAGTTCTCACTCTCTGCCAGCCCTGGTTTAAAAGCAGGCGCTTCAGAGGATGAACCCAGCACCTGCCCACAGCCATTATGCTGCCGGGCAGAGAGTGATGTTGAGAGAGACAGAGGCCAGCGGGTTCCCAAACCTGGCTGTAATGGGGTAGCATCCTGAAAATCGTTCACGTGCGATTCCTGTCTTTGCCAGAGTTGCCTAGAGGACCTGATGGGTCCCTGGGATTTGTCACCTAGGAAAAGCAGAGTGGGGAGATTTCCAGATCTGTGCAGGCGCAGAGTAAGAAACAAGTCCTTGGAGGAAGAACTCTGCCAGCAAGACCACTGTGGGGAGAGGGCATCTGCCTGATTTCCCATCACCTCCTTGTGGCTGATGAGCCTGAGCTTGAGGGTCTCCACTTGAGTGTGAGGGTGGAGACCCATCTGCCCACCACCAGGCGAGGCCATCTGAGGCCAGAGGGGTTGTAACTCAGGGAAAGCAGAGGAAAGGTAAGCCCGCTCCCCAGCTCTGGGGAAGGAGGAGGGGTAGGCCAATCTTAGTCCTAATTACTGACAAGTTCAGGAACCTCAGAGGAGGCATCTTAGTTGGTTTGGGTTCTTATAACAAAAAATGCCAGAGGTGGGAACTCTTGTAGACCACAGAAACATTCTTCTCAGGCTTCTGGCAGATTCTGAATCTGCTGAGGCCTCCCCTGCTAGTTCACAGAGGGTTGTCTTCCCGCTGTGTCTCCACGTGGAGGAAGGGGTGGGGGAGCTCTCTGGGGTCTCTTCTTGTAAAGACACTGGTCCCACTCATGTGGCTCCACCCTCGAGACCTAATCACCTCCCCAAGGCCCCATCCCCCAGCACCATCCCACTGAGGGTTAGGGTTCAACATATGAATCTGGGGGATAACTGAGTCCAGGACAAGAGCGGTTCTTGTTCTCTGCTCTGTTTGAGACCCCAGAAGGTAGCCGCCAGTGATCCTAGCACAGGTTTTGGTTCCAAACACAGCAAAGTTGAGTGCGGTCAACCCACAGAACTCTGACCCCACTGATGGGAAGGCCTCAGGTGGAGAAGACAGGGTGCCCTGGGACATGGGGGGAGTAGGGTCCTGAATCTTCCCCACCACACCCCTGTGCAAACCCCTGGATAGGAGGGGAGGGGAGAGCAGCCTTGAGGAGCTGACCACTTCTCTCCAGGAGAAAGCTGAGAACTGCCTGAAGGGATCCGGTAAATCATCAGGTCTGAATGAGCTCAACACCAGGCTAAATAATACCAGGTTATTTAGCTACCTTTTTCTCTCCTAATCAGTCGATGGGTGGTGGTGAGCAATGCTGGATTAGTTATAAATAAGATGACTTTGTGTTTCTCTCTGCATGAAACGCAGTATGTCGATTCTGGGAAAGTTTCACACACGAGCAAGCTATGGATCCCTGAGTTTTCTCCCTGAACAGGTAGATCCGCCAGTAAGGAAGAGGGCTCTCTCAGGAAAAGAGCCAGAATTCTGGAGTCCCAGGAGGCTCATTTTTTCTGGGGTTACAGCCAAAGGCTCCACTCTGTGACCAGAGCTATGAGGAGGGGGCCATTTAATCCCCATGTGCCCTGCAACCCTCCGTGTGCCAGGCCCTGTACGAGGCATGAAAGGGTAGCATAGGGCACCTGTGAGGGGCCCACCAGCTGGGGGAAGGTAAGGGCTTTGATCTGGGGACGCTGAAATACAGGGGTGGTCTTGCAGTTCGTGGGAGAGTTCAGCCCACTGGCAGATTCACTTGGATTTATCGCTCGTGCACGTTTTCCCATTGTCGTTCCTTTCTTTTAACTGATTTGAGCACATTTCTAGCCGCCCCTCTCTCCTTATTCACTTGGCCACATTGCGGTACATTTTCATTCCCTGTTGGCCACTTTCTGTCTTGGGCAGCCTCCAGTCGCCCCCAGCCCATCTCCGCCCCTGTCCTCTGTCCTCTGCCCTCTGTCGAGGGGCTGAGCTGGACACAGCTTCAGGCTTCCCCGCTCTGGGTGTCGCACTAGCGATCCCCCTTCTGGCGATGGGGGATCGATGGAAACTCGCGGGAGGTGCCTGTGCTCAGCACGCGGCCCCTCGCCTCCCACCCGCAGCTCCCGGAGGTGGCTGGAGCCCTCGGGGAAAGACCTCAGCTCCTGCCAGCGTGTCCCTCCGCACCCCGGCCACTGCTCCGGCCTATGCCCGGGCTCCGGCCCCTCCTCTTCTCATCTGGGCCGGGGACAGCAGACAGTCACGGACCCCAGGGACCCTGCAATTTCCCTGCTTGTCCCAACTGCAGTGCGCCCTCTGCCTCCTGCTGGGACGGGCTGAGAAACCTCCCCTTCTTGGGGAAACGTCAGACAAATATTTCTCTAAAATGATGGGAAAACAGATTCTAAGTCTTCCTCCCAAAGATATCCTATTCCTCCACTTCTGCTGTGACCCTCAATTACTTCTCTACCCTCTTGTCCCCAGACGAGGCCTGGGAATGACTTATTTCCCCCTTTCACAGCCCCCCACTCATTCCCGGGCTTGCTGGGTAATTTATTACTTGGTTTCAGGATTATTATTAGAATTTCCTTTGCACTGCCTCTCTGCTGTCTCAAGAACCTCAGACATCTGCAGACGCTCTGCCGTTGGCCACTCAGACGTAACCTCGTGGTGAAGACACGCCGGGCCACGATTTCTTCACTTTACCATCTTCTGTCCCCGTCCGGATAGGTTTCTTCGATCATAACACTTTTAATTTAACAGTTAAAACAACTGTTCTGGATCAGTGAGAGGAAACTACTGTTTATAACCTCTTAGGAAGACACTCGGGATATCAGTGAGTGTGGAGATCTTGAGCCCAAGGCAGCCTGTCTCCTCCCTTGATTTCTGGCTGCTGCTGCTGCTAAGTCGCTTCAGTCATGTCCGACTCTGTGCGACCCCATAGACGGCAGCCCACCAGGCTCCGCCATCCCTGGGATTGGCTACCCAGGTGGAAAACCTCAACTCTGTCCATAGATTGTTTCAATTATCAGACTGTCGGGACTGGACATTTGGCCCAGAAATGATGAAGCAGTTTCTCTCTGCAAACCAGAGCTGCCTTGCCTGCTGCCTTTGATATGTAGCATTTCCTCAACGGCTGGAAGGTGGAATTATCTTTCAATTTGGGAGATAACAGTGAATGGATTCTTAATCCATTGTTTGGTAGTATTTGGTTCTGGGGTAAAAAAATAAATAAATAAAACAGCATTATGCTCTGTTTCAGCCTTTGAATGCAGTTTTGGAGAATTCCCAATACTACATAATCAATTTCATAATGTCAATGTGTAATAAAATCACCAAGTGTAAGTAAAGAAAAATTCTGACTGTTCAATGAGTTTCAGCCACAGTTTAATCTAAGGGCAAAAAAAAAAAAAAAACCCGTTTGAGCTTGAATTTTAAACATCATATTTCAACCCCAAAATGCCAAGTTCAGGCTATTCAAAAACCGAATACTTGGCTGAGACTTGTTTCTGGAGTAAGGTCCCCAGAAAAGGTCTGTGGATGTTCCTTGGGAACGTCCAATATCAAGCAGAGCGGTTCTAACTTCATCCCACATCCTGGAATTCCCCGAGCCTTCTCACTCAGCCTCCTGAGCATTTCAGTGGGGAGGAGCTGCGTCCTGCGTGCTCTCTGCCCAAAGGACAGGTGTGTGGGCACCGCTCGGAGGGTGCTCACCGCTCTCACTCCTTGAATGGGAGGCCCAGGGCTGACCAGCCCCTTCTGTGAACCAAGAGGGTCTGCACTGTACAGGTGCGATCCCCTGTGTTCAGGTGCCACGTGATCCCAGGCCTGTCACCAAGCATGCTTTTACACTGATTGCAGGTTGCAAGGTAAATATTAACTGGATTAAAAATCTGCTCTGCGGTAGCACTGACTGGCTATGAGGAGATGTTGATGACCCGAGGAGGCTGTGAGCACTTCCTTGGCACAGAGATCGCACCCTCCTGCCCTCAGTGGGTCTGTCCACCCAGAGAGCCCCGTGGCCGCTGCTCTGCATACACGCCGGACACTTTCCTAGCAGCGGCTGCAAGGCCCAGGAATGCCATGGTGGCAAATGGGGCCAGGAGCCTATTCAATGTCTTTCTCTATTACCTTTGCAGCCGAGCATACAAGTTCCCCAAGCAGAATTACTGCTGGGATCCTTCCTCATGGTTTTCAAATTGAAGGGTGGTCGCTTACATCACTAGTTTTAGACTTCAGTAGAACACTCCAGGTGTATTTGCTTTGTAAAAATCGTTTGACTAGAGCAAAACAGTGTGTGTGTGTGTGTGTGTGTGTGTGCTAGGTTGCTTCAGTCATGCGCTGCTCTTTGTGACCCCGTGGACTGCAGCCCACCAGGCTCCCCTGTCTGTGGGATTCTCCAGAAGAGAATTCTGGAGTGGGTTGCCAGGCCCTTCTCCAGGGAATCTTCCCAACCCAGGGATCAAAATTGTGTCTCCTGCCTTGCAGGCAGATTCTTTACCACTTGAGCCACAAGGGAAGCCCTCAACATAACAGTGCCAACTGCAAGCTGGCACTTGCCGCCCACCTCTACAGAGGTCAACTCAAGAGTCGCTGCAGCTGCCGACCTGCAACACTTCCTAAAAGAGCCGGGGGTGGACATCGGGAAAGAGGCCCTCTGTGCTCTGGGAGAAACTGCCAGAACAGGTCTTCAGGGAGTTAGAGTTTCAGGAGATGAGTTTGCAAGCCCAATTCTTGCATCTCCTCATGCCTAGAAAAGCGCTAAGGTCACTCATAGTGACATCTGCTCCTCGTGACCAGGGGCCAACCTCTGTTACAGCACATTCTCGACTGCACCCCCTTCACTAAAATAATGTACGTACTGACCTTCCGCCTTGCCTCTTTGAAGCAGTTTCTCAGAGTTATGCTGTTTCCCAGGCTACTGCCTCATTTTGCCCCGAATAAAACTTAACTGACAACTCTCGCATTGTGCATTTTATCCAGCGTGCACTTTTTTTCAGTCGACAACAGGGTATGCAAGTGTGGCCGTGATACATAATACCAGGTGCCATAAAATAATGTGGAGGAGGGTGAATGACACCAAGTGAACATCATAGAGACAATGCCTTGCGATATTGTGCAAGCTTCAAGAATGCAAGGTATTCGTCTAAAATCCTGATTATTTTCACAGTTCCCATTTGTGAGAAGGACACAAATGAAATTGTATCATTGCCTCTTTTCCTCTGACACTTCAGTTTTGTGACTGCTGGCACCCACCTGGGGGTCTAAGGACCACACACAGTTGCTGAGCTGCAAAACGGCTGCATAACCCACAGCACACCCTCTGGTCACCTGCCTCCCAGGCTCACTTTTGGCTGGAGCCATCCCAGCTCAGCCAGCTGGCACCACAGCCTGCTGGACCCCAGTCTTCCAGGAGCCACAGTGGCCCTGGGATTCCCAAGGCCCCCTCTGCTTCTTGTGACTCGGCAGAGCCAGCTCCATCTTTGCACATCAGAAAACCACACATCCTTACTTATCTCTTCCCAGCCGTCCATTGTGGCATCACTGGCAATTTTCTCTTGTACCAAACTCCACCTGTAACTAAATGGGCAGAGCTAAGGACATCCAGTCAGTAGCCCCACGTTCTACTCAACCAACTTTCCCCAGTTGAGTCCAGAGCAAAAAGTACAAAAGGTTTTGTACTTTAATACATGTGCCTGTTACGTTGCTCCATCCGTGTCCTACTGTTTGCAATCCTATGGACTGTAGCCTGCCAGGGTCCTTTGTCCACGGGGCTCTCCAGGCAAGAACATTAGAGTGGGTTGCCACGCCTTCCTCCAGGGGATCTTCCCTGACTCAGACTTTGAACCTGCACATCTTATGTGTCCTGAATTGGCTGGTGGGTTCTCTACCACTAGCACCAACTGGGAAGCCCACTTTAATACATACAAGCATTCATTTCAATAACCTAGTACTTCTGTAGATAGAAAAAAGTACAAGGTATTTACTCTAAAAACTGTATTTGCCCAGATTCTTTGGAAGCCTCCTCCGTGGCACACAGAATATTAAGTTTCTCATTTTGCATTACAAATAAAATTGGAAACCTATTTCTTATATTAAAATATTCCCAGAAAAAAGTGTGCTCCCTTGCAAATCTTAAGCAAGCAAGGCATTGCCAAAATCATTAGAATAATGTAGAAAAGGCCAGAAATGCTTTCCCAACACCCTTCATCTCTCACTTTTTCTAGTCTCAGGAACCCCCCCAAGCTCTGTTACTCTGCAGTTCTTGACCTTGACCCTGTGGTGGTCAAGCCCACCCAGAGATGAGTCTCTAGCTGATGCCTGCCACCCAGGCTCAGAGCAGGAAGAGATGGGTTGCAGGGGAGCAGGAAGACCTCTTCCGGATGAGGTCATGGGACAAGCGTGACATCAGCTAGGGAAGAAGAGGGGGAGGGGAGGGGAGCTAGGGAAGGGAAGATGTAGCATGAGTAAGGCAGTGAGGGAAGCCAGGGACGGGTCCCAGCCTGGGCAGCTCTCCCTGGGGACCGCCAGCATCCTGGAAACCTGGCAAGGCATCCAGAAGGGAACTCAGGAGTGGGAGAAGCTCAGGGTCCATGTTGCATGAGCTCTTTATGACACGTTATCTGGTGTGTCAAAAAAAAAAGTTTTATTCCATAAGAAAGAAAAACTTTGGCTGAATTGTTTGAATTATTAAGGCTCAGTCCAGCAGTTTCCAAGGGCTTTTGAACTTAGATTCTTTTACGGTTTTATAATTTCGTTCTTTTGGAAGCCTCTCTGAATTTTCTCCCAGTACAGAAGAATAATGGTTCACCATTCCAAGATGTTTTTATGACAAGGTGATTTCCTCCTGGAGTTGGAGGTAAATTATGAGGTTGAAAATCTTGTTGCATCATGAAAGCACTAATATTTCATATTCATATAGAGTGCTTTACAATTTTCCGACTCCATTTCATACTTCTTCTCATTTCATTCTCCCAAACACGTGGGGGAGGGTGGGAAGCTTAATCTTTCTTGGCTCCAGAGATAAGAAACCCAGAGACAAGGCAGCAAGGGCTTGGCTAGGACCCCTCAGGAAAAAGGCTTCTGTTTCGGGGTCACTGCTCTGCCCATTTGCCACCCCTCCTCCACTTCCCAGCATGTGTCTCCATTGCGGGGCTGTAAGTTTAAAGGTCTTCATCTTATGTTACAGACTAGGACGTGGGGGCTGGACACCCAGGAGCCCACCGCAGTGTGTGCACACTCAGGGCGTGTAGAGTCACATGGGAGAGTCCCCAGCTCTGAGCCCCCACGCCGCCTTGCCTCTCAGCTTCTCGTACATCCCGCCATTCCGAACACTCCTTCTCCAGGGAGCAGCGGTGTGTCTGGAAAGAGTCATTTGTCTTCTTACAGTTGGAGATCAATATGGAACCTGGAAATCATCTTTGTTCTTTTCCTGTCTTTGTTCCAATGCCTTAAAATAGAGGCCCATCCATGTTGTGATTCAGTTATGAAAATTCCAGCCTCACTGTGGTCCAGGGAGTAGAAGCTAAGTTTAAAATACTTTCACACGTTTCCAAGGCAACCTGTAAACAAAAGTACCCCCTCCCTAGCCAAGCTCCAAGTTTCCACCCAGTGCTGGGGGCTTCAGGTATCAGAGAGGAGGGGGGTGGATCCTGGGAGCTGAGCGGGTCCTTGGGGCCGACCTGAAAGTTGGTGCCAATTTCATTCTCTAATACTAGCTTATTTTTGTCCCCAAACTTATGATCCATAAGAGCTTCGACATTCTACTCTTGTTTCTAAAATAAAATGAATTGGGTCTTTGCAAAATCAGTAAAATGTTTGCAGAAGCAACATTTTTTTCTTTAACAGTGCAGGGGAAAAAAAAGGAGCATGGTTGTGAAGAGCATTAAGAATTCCCATTACTTAAGTTTAGACTATAAGAAAAATGACCGGATATAAGACTAGATTAGAGAAAAAGATGTAATATTCTATTACTGGGTTTATAGCTAAATATAAAACCCGAGTACACTGCTCCCAGACACTTGCCCTTGTCCATTCAAACCACTAATAAATGGTGAATTCCCTTAGTTTAAAGATTGTGACTCTCACCTTTAAGCTTTCATAGCGGTTGAAAGGGAGAAAATTAGATCTATGTAGCCTCATCTATTATTTTCCGAAAGGGGAAAAAAAAAAATTCAAGAAATCTCTTGCAGAGAAGAGGGGAATTTCTTTCACGGGCATGACATACTGCACTGTTTGCTCCCTCACCCAGGGAGAGCCTTATTTTGGAAAGACCGAGGGAAGGCAGGAAGGGGCTGTGGCAGCGGGTGGGTAGACCTTGGAGGAGACTGCAGCAGAGTGGGCTCATCCTAGGAGGCGGAGGTCTGGGCCGTGGAGACCCAGAGCCCCTTGCTTGTTGCAAACAAGACCCTTCAGTGAAACCAAACAAATGAGACCGCCAAGAATTTTTTTTTCTCTTGTTTCTAACTTTCCCATAAAAAGATTCAGGTAAATGTAGCATGACGAGCCAATTTAAGCCAATTTCAAAGTTATTTGAGTAATTGGTTATTAAGATAACAGTCTCAAATTTCAATTCAGCAATTATTGTCTTAAAGACACAGACTCCAGCATCAGGAGAAAAGTGGGTATTTTAAAGGGAAAGAGCCCCGGTTTTTCTGGGGGATGTGCCTGTGGACAGGGGGTGCACGCTGAGGACGTTTTCCTTGTCTCAAGAAGTGGCTCGACTGTCTACCTGAGGAAGCGTCCAGAATACAACAGAACTGTGCTCCCAAACAAAGACCAAAACCGGACCCTTGTCTTGGTCTTCATGAAGATCCAAGGTCCTGCTGAGTCTCTCTCACAAGTACACACACATGTACACACTCACACACGTGGGCATGGGTCCTCACCCCAAGTTGAGCCCTGCAGAGGGACCTCTCCCTGCCCCGGCACAGTCGCGAGCAGTCTCCCACTGGGAAAGATGGCCTTGGCAAAGGTTCCTGGTGGAAGGCCAAGTTGCCTTTCTAATGATGGGTGGAATTACCTCCAAAAAGCCTTACAGTAAAGAAATAAAAAATGCTCAGCTGATTCCAGCTAATCAAACCCCTAGGATGAATGCCTTCAACCAATTATTATAAGCTACTAGATAATCAGTGAGCCCAACCTGCAAGGGATTTACCTTTAGGCACTGGTGGCTGATAGTTTTTTTCTGAAACAAACAAATCCTTGATCCTGGAAAGACTAGGGGAGCTAGACATCAAAGACGCAAAGCGACCCTTTAGGGATGGTAAACGGTAGTAGGAGGTACTTCTGCCTGAAAGCTGGTCTCAGGTATCTGCTGGGCACCAGGCAAGGCATTTTAGATGAATCGACTCATCTACTTCTTGCAGAGATCCTAGAGAGCAGGGAGTTTTAAGCAGGGAAACTGAGGATGAGAGAACTTACACGGCCTGTCCAAGGTCCTGGAGGTAGAGGGTGCCTGGGGGCTGGAAGACAGTCACCACTCTAAGCACCAAGCCCATGGTCACCATAGGACTGGCACTAGACAAGACTGCCAGTCGCCAGAGTAGAGAGCAGTGGATGCCCTTTTTCTCCAGGAAGCCAACCTTAGGAGGCTGTTCCCAGGGCCAAGCAGGCTAATTTGCTCAGAGCTTCACCGTCCACCCATCCA
>SJYW01044528.1:1328826-1340771 GCA_006410735.1 Raphicerus campestris | reverse complement strand
GTGGGCATGGGTCCTCACCCCAAGTTGAGCCCTGCAGAGGGACCTCTCCCTGCCCCGGCACAGTCGCGAGCAGTCTCCCACTGGGAAAGATGGCCTTGGCAAAGGTTCCTGG
This sequence comes from Raphicerus campestris, assembly GCA_006410735.1. NCBI lineage: Eukaryota > Metazoa > Chordata > Mammalia > Artiodactyla > Bovidae > Raphicerus > Raphicerus campestris. Next base: position 1,340,659 of record SJYW01044528.1, on the reverse strand, counting down.
TGGAAGGCCAAGTTGCCTTTCTAATGATGGGTGGAATTACCTCCAAAAAGCCTTACAGTAAAGAAATAAAAAATGCTCAGCTGATTCCAGCTAATCAAACCCCTAGGATGAATGCCTTCAACCAATTATTATAAGCTACTAGATAATCAGTGAGCCCAACCTGCAAGGGATTTACCTTTAGGCACTGGTGGCTGATAGTTTTTTTCTGAAACAAACAAATCCTTGATCCTGGAAAGACTAGGGGAGCTAGACATCAAAGAGGCAAAGCGACCCTTTAGGGATGGTAAACGGTAGTAGGAGGTACTTCTGCCTGAAAGCTGGTCTCAGGTATCTGCTGGGCACCAGGCAAGGCATTTTAGATGAATCGACTCATCTACTTCTTGCAGAGATCCTAGAGAGCAGGGAGTTTTAAGCAGGGAAACTGAGGATGAGAGAACTTACACGGCCTGTCCAAGGTCCTGGAGGTAGAGGGTGCCTGGGGGCTGGAAGACAGTCACCACTCTAAGCACCAAGCCCATGGTCACCATAGGACTGGCACTAGACAAGACTGCCAGTCGCCAGAGTAGAGAGCAGTGGATGCCCTTTTTCTCCAGGAAGCCAACCTTAGGAGGCTGTTCCCAGGGCCAAGCAGGCTAATTTGCTCAGAGCTTCACCGTCCACCCATCCATCGAGGGCACAGACACTCACTAGGAGTTCACACTGAACTCACAAGTCTACTCTGAATTAAACATAAATGCCCACAAAAGGAGAAGTATTTCCAAAATAAACAATTTCATTAGCCTGTGCAATTTTGAAAGGCACTGCTAATCTCTGAGACCAGGGGAGACTAGCTCCCCCATCACGGTGGGGTCCTCCACACCTCTCACCAGAGGACGCAGGTCTCAACTCCTGGTGCCGCGTACATCCCTGTCATCACACCGCACCCTTCTGAGAGGACTCCCAGCCCAGGCGCAGCCCTCCAGGTGCAACGTGGGCCGCCCTGAAGAATGAAAGCATCTCCGTGCAGAAAGGCACAAGGCTGCCCCCTCCACAAACGAGTCCCTGCAGTCGCCGCTGAGCAGTGCAGGCTTCAGCAAGCAGACCAAGGGACATGAGAGCAGGCAAAGGGCCCTTCCTGCCTTCCTTGCACCTGCCGCAGCAGCTGACACCAACTACATTTGTCACCAGAGAAAATTCTTTTCAGGTGGGCAGCTGAAAAAAGGGAGCCGTTTCCAGCAAATCCCGAACCATGCAAACAGATGTTATTCCCTGGTTACACTCTCTCGTCATCCCTCCTAGTGCAATCCTTAGGAGTTTCTTCCCTGATCTACTCATTCCCAGACAGGGCCCCCCACCCCCGCAGTGTGGATTTTAAGACAGATATTTCCTGAGGAATGGCCGTGAGTGGATTTGAGGGTGGGTTGAGTGACATGGCCTCGGGTCAGCTGGGCAAAGGGATGAAAGATTTCAGCGGTTCAGACAGAAGCAGACGGAGCGGCTGGTCTTATGGCTTACATCTCCTTTTAAGAAAGGATATTACATAGTAGAATGTCCCTCCAGTATCATCTTTTTACTCTATTAATTTTGAAATTTTTTCAACCCTTTGTTCAATTCAAAGGATTATGGAGGAGGTCAATCAGTGTAATATGTGCACACACAAACACACTCACAAACACTCTCACACACACACACTCACTCTCACCCACTCACACACACACACCCACTCACATCCCCACATGCACACTCACTCAAACACACTCACACACATACCCTGACACACACACTCACACTCTCATGCACACATACTCACCCTCAGACACACACATACATACACACTGACACACTCACATACACCCTCACACACATACACTTACACATACTCACCGTCACATACATCCTCACGCACACACTTACACACATACAGTGACACACACACACACACACACACTGACATCCACACTCACATATACCCTTACACACATGCATTCAATTTTTTGCTGTCATGTCCACAAGAAGAGAAATTCATCCCTGAGCAGAGATGTCTGGGGGAGAGCTGGGGACCCCAGGCAGTGTGAGCCCAGGCCTGTTGATGCCCGGCTTCTGAGTTGAGCAGGATCAGCATGGTGCCCACGGGATGGCGCCCACCGGGTGGCACCCAGGGGTCAGGCCACCCTCCATCCAGGGCAGGAGGGAGCCCACTGGCCCAACCTCTCCAGGCTCCTGCCAGACCTTCCAGTACTCTCCCCGCTCCTCAGCCTGGCACAGTGGGCTCCCTCCACCCAGCTCAGGGCTCCCCCCAAGGCCCCAGGAGAGGGTGAGGAGCCCATCAGGGCACCAGCAGATGCTAGAGAGCCTGCATTAAGCCCAGAACTGATTCCCCGTTGGCAACGCTGGAGGTCATCGGGAAGAACCACAGATCAATCAGAAACAGCAACAGATCATGACACCATCCTGTTACTGCAGGCGTGTATTATTTCACTAAGTCCAAGACAACCTGGACTCATGTTTTGTTTTAATTAATTTTCTAGAATTTTGAATTACCTTAAAATTCACATGCATTTGTAAGAAATGACACTGGAAGATCCCATACGTCCATTCCCAGCTTCCCCCTGGTATAACCTGGATAAACTACAACATCACAGCCAGAAAACTGACATGGCTCCCAGCTACGTGTGGACTCATCTCTTCTGCATGTGGGTGTTTAGTCTATACAACTTTGTCACATCTGTGAATCCACCACCGCGGCCAGGGCCCAGCTCCCATCATCACTCTCTCCCTCAGGTTGCCCTTTCACAACCTACCTCTTGGCCCACCCCCACCCCCAACCTCCACTTCCCACCCACTGCTGACCACTCATCTATTCTCACTTTTGGAATTTTGTCATTTCAAGAGTATTAAGTATTAAACAGCAAATAATAGCATAAATATCATAAATAGCAATGTATCTATACATGTATCAAGCCAAAACAAAAAGAATGTTTTATAAACAGAATGAGACAGCATCTAACCTTTAGAGATGGGCGTATTTTTCACTCAGCAGAATTCTTTGGAGATCCATCCAAGTGTCAGTGAACATCAGTAATTTGTTCCCTTTCCTTATGAGTCATGCTCCCTGGAATAGATGTTCCACAGTTGGGCTAACCATTCACTTTCTGAAGGATGTATGAATGCACATGGTTTACACAGCACTGCTGTTTCTAAGTGGAGTGGAGCCTGGGGTGCGGCTCTGTGCCCACCACGCCTGGACCCGAGCTTCCTGGACCCCAGACTCATCTTTCAGCACGCACATATGATGGAATGTTTTTTCAAACAGGCCAGCATGATGTCACTGCCTCTAATTCATAAATTGTCTTCACGTCTCTGGCTCACGATGCAAGAGAAGAAAAACCCCAAATGGAACACATCGAGTAATATGATCAGAAGGCTTAACCCTGGTTACTTTAAAGTATGGAGAAAGTGGATTGTCAACTTCTTATTAAAAACATTTACTGTCTCCATGGAGAATTAAAAAAAAATAAACTAGGGCAAAGAAAGGACACATGATGTAAGGTTTGGTACAAAGGAGTTAATATCCCATAAATTAGATCTCCTGGAATAGTTTAATTGTGAAATGGGCAGGTGATCCTGTGAGCATGTAGTCCAGTACAGCAAACAGGGCCTTTAATATTAAGTCCAAAAAATCGTCCTCTTTCTCCCAGCCTCTCATGTGCCTCTAGACTAATTCTCGACATTAGCGTATTTGGCTCCAAGTTGGGTATGTGCTCGGCCTGACAGCGCTGGGAAGCGCCAAGGCATCAAATTTGCAGCTCACCAGAGAACGCTTCGCTGGTTCGCCATTTGTTTAAAGTTAGACAATCTCCTTCTAATTGGATTCAATTACAAGTGGTTGACAGTCTTTATGGGACAACAACAGGCTTCCAGTGGCCTCCAGCAGGGCGACACAAGGTCTCGCTGGGTCTCCTGGATCTGAGCTTTCCCACTCCTGGGACTAAGGATGAGATGGTCTCTTGGTCTGCATCCCAGATCTATGGTCAGCTGTCTGCCGACACCCCTTCTGTGTTATGGAAACACCAGCAGAAGACGATGGCCGTGTCCTCCCATCCAGAGACCAGGTGACGAGATACAAAGCTAGGAAAATGTGGGTATTAGAAAGGGAAGGAGTGTGGCCCGTTAATGGGACTCTCTCATGGAAACCACAAATTGAGCCTCTAAGACACAGAAAGCTCTCATCAAGGCAAAAGCAGCTTCTGGTGTTTCTTCTGTCTCATGGCTTATTTCTGATCTCATTAGACCTGACCCTGGCTGACGCTAGTGGTGGAGACGACAGGAGCAGGGCCCACCCAAGGCAACGGAGTGCACTTTCAGAATTAATTTCAACTTGCCATTTTGAAAACCACAGGAAACATGGACCCAGAGTGAGCAGGAGTGAATGGCTCCACCACTCACAGCAAGACCCACCCAGTGGATGGACTGTCTACTGGGTCTGGGGTTCTCTCTGGGAGGAAGGTTGGAAGAGACATGGACCTGTCCTGAGGCTTGGCTTCCTGCCTGCAGAGAGGCCAGCGCTGGCCTTCCCTGGCAGAGGGGAGAGTCCCCTGACCATGGCCGTGGGAGGGCCCCAGACTCCCCCACCTGCCAGATAAAGTGACAGGTTCTCAAGGGCTCGGGCCAGGAGGAAGGGGCTCGATGCCCTGACCCCTGGCCTGTGTCCCTGGGGACCAAGTGTCTCATACACGGCCGAGAAGGTGATGAGACGGAGCTCTGAGCTGGAGAGGGCCTCTGGAAAGCCTCGTGTTGTGAAGGTGGGCCTGGTTACACCCACCCTGGTAATAACTGGGCAATTCGACCAGGGCTGCACCAGGCTGGCGAGGCCTCATTCCTGCATGAGGGCCCCGATTTACAAGGGCTTGGGCCAAGTTCCCCCAGCTCAAGACCAACAGCATCAAACTACAGGGTCCTCGACCTTGACCCATTTAGACGCTCTTCATGCATAGCCTTGGCTTCAAGGATATAGGTGTCTGTGAAATGCAAATGGGGCCATGGAGATACCAAAGTCAACCACCGGGGGGCGTGGGGCGAGCACACCTGGTCCCCTTAAAGCAAGGGTCACACGGGCGGTTCTGCAGAAAGAGGGACCCGGCTTGGTCCAGGCCCAGGCCCAGTCCCGGGGGCTTCTAGGACGAAGGGAAGGAAGGTGATGAAACAGACCTTCTCTGCTGATAGATTCTTCCCAGGCCACTGGCTACAGCCAGAGCAGGAAACTGCCCTTCCCGCCCTCCCTGTCCAGAGGCCACGGGAAAGGCCCAGCAGGAGGGACGCGGTCCCCCAGGATGGCATGGTCAGAGGGATGCGGTCCAGTGGAGGCACGTGGTCACGTGAAAGGGATGCCCGTGGCAGCCATCACAGCTCAGGAGCCCGAGAACTGGGCAGGGTCAGCCTGCCCTGATCATCAAGGTTACCACCAGGAGGAGACGGGTTCCCCACAGTCAGAACAGCTTCTGGCCTGGTTAACCCTTGCGGCTCTAGCCTCAGACCCTGCTTCTGGGGCCATCGGATGCTCTGAAACCTTCCCAGGGTGGCGGGCAGCGTAACTACCCAGCCAAGCTGTCTCCATGTGCTCACAGGACAGCTGCCTGTGCCTGGAGCCCTCGCAGACCGACTCCCTCCCTGACGGGCAGCGTTCAGCGTGCACTTCTCCTGAGGGGCAGAAGGGGCCGAAGGACCCATCCAGGGCCCATAGGGGCTTCCCACGTCCCTGGAGGGACCACTGGAAGGGGCATCACCTATTAGAGCCAAGGATGGAGGGCCGCCCCCCCGGCCCTCAAGAGGAACCCGGGAAGAGACCCTGAAGGTGGTGGCCTCACAGAACACAGGCAGGCCCAGCTGGGCCGCCTCTGGTCCAGGTGCCCTGGGCCCCCAGCGGCCCTGCATGGCATCCTAAGGGCGAGAAATGCTAACAGAGGCCAGAGGCTTTAGGGCGCCGAGTCTGAGCGTGGCCTGCGGGTGGGGGCTGTGACTTTACTGGGCCCTGGGGAAGGGCAGCAGGGCCCACTTGGCCGTGTGCCCCCCACCATCACCCCCTGGCCCGAGGACACGCAGCGTGGCCCTCCCCGCAGCAAGACGTCCCCACTCTCCCCTCTCAGGTGACCTTCCAGAAATGCAGTCCACAGGTCACGGGGCACAGGGTCCCTGGAGGTCCAAGCCTCCATTCTCCCGAAGCTGTGCCTCCTTTAATACAGACAGAAAGTGTTAAAATGTGTGCTATTTAAAGCGATAAGTCGTCTAGCGTCTCCAGCCGCAGACACTCCACCGTTTCTTCCAGCCTGCCACGCTGTCTGACGAGGTCACGGTGACCTTGATGGCTTCCCGCTGCCGTCATAGCAGGAGCCCCAGCACCCTCATTCACGCCCCCGATGGCTCAGGCCTCCAACCCGGCCATGGCGCAGGAGAGGAGGGCCCAGCGCAGAAAGCCAGTGCCTGGAGGTTCCCCCGTCGCGGCGCTCGGGGCTGCGGGGCTGCGGGGCTAACGAGGCCCCAGGTGGTCTGAGGAGTCAGCGCCTGGGATGAGGGACCCCTCAGCCCCCCAGGTCTCCCAGGTGTGTGGGGACCCAGGTGCCAGCCCCAGGGAAAAGGGAAAATTGCAAAATTTGCTGCTGCTAAATCAACCCCATTAAAAAATGGCAATTACCCAGCTTTCATGGGAGGCAACAACTCCCAGGACTGGTTAATGAGAAAACCTCATCTGTTCTTGGCCATTTCTTCCCCGAGCACCACTCGGCCTCCTCGGGTCACCGGTGGGCCCAGGTGGAAGAGAGCCCTGGGAGGGAGGACACACGTCGTGCACGAATGTCAGGGTTTACAGACACCCTGGGGGAACCTCCTTGCAGGCTCCTGTCATCTCCAGGGGGTGATTCCTGCTCCACGATTAAAGGTCATTTTCTGTGGCCTGAGAAGAATGTACAGGGTGACCACGGCACCAGCTGTGGGGTTCATCCTGGGCCAGCTCTGAGACCAAGGCCTCACTCATTCTTCTCACCTGTGAAAAGGGGTTATCATAGAGCTGATCCCATGGAGCTGAGAGGCGACTCCGCTCCCAGCGCCCATGACAGGGTGAGACCACAAAAGGTGTTCTTTCTGCATCTGGGTGCCCCGTGGGGTCCACATTGTACCCACTACACATGCCGTGACTAGCTTAGGACCAGTACTTATGCTCTTGCCTTCATCTGTCTCATCGTCATGTTCAAGTGAGTTCAACTCTTTGCAGCCCCATGGACTGAAGCCCACCAGCTCCTCTGTCCATGGGATACTCCAGGCAAGCATACTGGAGTGGGTTGCCATGCCCTCCTCCGGGGGATCTTCCCAACCTAGAGAATGAATCCACGTCTCTTGTGTTTCCTGCACTGGCAGGCTAATTCTTTACCACTGCACCACCTGAGAAGTCTTTATTTTTATCTGTTATTTATTCAGTCCGCAAGCATTTATGGTGGCCCAAAAGATAATTTGTTCATGAAGTGTATAGTCCTGTGTGAAGGCCTTGAGTCAAGAAAGGAAGTGAAAGCTAAGCAATGTGGTTTTAGCTTTCTTTCTTTCCTCTTTTCAGGTTAGCAGAAAAGGCAGCCTCTGAAGATGGTTAGAGTCTGGCAAAGTGGATTCAGGTCCCCATGTTACTTGACATCATAAACTGGGCAAATACTTGGCTGGAATATTGTACGGTAATATCTAAAGTCATAAAAATTGATACGCTGTTTGCTGCGTGACAGATTCTGACCCTGTAGGTCTACTCCAGTTCAGACAAGAGGGCAGAAAACTGCCTAACTATACAAAAACCTGAATTTGGATCCTCGCAGGGAGGGGCAGCAGAAGGCCTCAGGGGGTAGGGACTGACAGGCTGGGTCCCTGACCCTCACTCGGCAACCATGATCGTGGGTGTGATACACACAGCTGTTGCAGGTCAGCTCCATCCCCTAAGAGATATGCTGACGCCCTAAACCTGGGCCAGCACCACTGAACCTGGCTTTGCTTGGAAACAGGACTTGGGCAGCTGTAGTCACGCTGAGATGAGGTGGTCAGGATGGACCTTAATCCTATATGACGAGTGTCCTTAGAAGGAAAAGAGGCCCTCTTACAGCAGACCGCCACGCGAGGTCACAGACACAGGGAGAAGATGGCCACGTGATTCGGGAGACTGGAGGGATGCGCCTACAAGCCAAGGATTGCTGGCAAACAAGCAAGCCAGAAAAGGCCGGAGGGACCCTTCCTGTGGGTTTCAGAGGGGACGAGGCCCTGCTGACACCTCGACTGGCCTGCTGCCCTCCAGAACCATGACGGAATACATGGCTGTTTACTTCTTCAACAGACATTTATTAATGTGTAGCACCCATTTGTCACAGCGCCTCTAAGGAAGTAATACAGACACTCAATCTCGGATTCTTTGTCTGTAAAAGAAGACTATATTGCCCTTTATTGTGAAAGAGACTCTTTAAGCTTTTAGTCCCTGAACGAAACTGCCTTGTCCTTAAGAGAGAACACTGCTAGCAAATTTCAAAGTAGACCAGGAGGGAAAAAAGCTTCTCTTGTGAAAAGGAAGCCAGGCCTGAGTCTGTTCACCTGTCACTGGCATCTTCCCTTTGAACCACTGGGTTGGCTCGATCCCTGGGTCAGGAAGATCTCCTGGAGAAGGGAAAGGCTACCCCTCCAGTATTCTGGCCTGGTGAATTCCAAGGACTGTATAGATCATGGGGATTACAAAGAGCTGGACATGACTGAGCGACTTCCGCTCACTCACTCACTCCCCTCACTGCATGGAGAGGGTGCGTCTGTACGGCACACAGAGAGTGCAGGACACGCGGGACACCTCCCTGGCCTAGGAGGCGTAAGGAGCCAATCAGAACGCCTTTGGGTACACCTATTTCATTTATTTTTAAAATGAACTGGTTTTAGAACAGCTTTGGAGCCACAGAACCATTGACCAGATAATAGAGAGGGTTTTGCATGCCTTGCACGCAATTTCCCCTAGAGTCAATATCTTACATTCGTCTGGTCCATGTGTTACAATTAATAAGCCAGTGCTGAAACACTAGTCTTCTTTCTAATTGCTCAGCTCTGAGGTCCTTTCTTGCTTTGTTCTTGCTGCTGTTGTTGTTAATGGCCTTGCCCTGTGGCTCGTGGGATATTAGTTCTGGACCAGGGATTGAACCTGGGTTCTGGCAGTGGAAGCGCTGAGCCCTAAGCACTGGACAGCCAGGGAATTCCTGAAACGTTGTTATTAACTAAAGTCCATACTGGCTTCCCTTGTGGCTCAGCTGGTAAAGAATCTGCCTGCAATGTGGAAGACCTGGGTTCGATCCCTGGGTTGGGAAGATCCGCTGAAGAAGGGAAAGGCTGCCCACTCTAGTATTCTGGCCTGGAAAATTCCACAGACTATAAAGTTCATGGGGTTGCAGAGAGTTGGACACGACTGAGAGACTTTCACTTCACTTCTCTTCAATATTTCACACTATACTCAGATTTCCTTGGATTTTACCTAATGCACTTTTCTGTCCCAGGATTCTATCCACGATTCCACATAGCATTTAATCTTCCTGTCTTCTGAGACTCCTCCAGGCTGGGACGGTTTCTCAGACTCCCCCTTGTATCTGATGAACTTGAGTGTTCGGAGGAGTGCTAGTCAAGTGTTTTCTACAATGTGCCTCAACTGAGCTTCACTTGATGTCTTCCTGTAATTATTACATTGGGGTCATGTGTCTTTACGAGGAAGATCACAGAGGTGACGTTGTCAGCTCATCCTATCAAGGGTGAAAGGTATCAGCATGCCCTGTCCTGTTGATGGTGGCCTCGGTCACTTGGCTAAGGTCCTGGCTGCTGGCTATCCCCACTGCCAGCTGTCCTTCTCCCCTGCACCGTCCTCCCTGGAAGTCACCACAGGCAGCCAACACTCAAGGGCTGGGGGCGCTCTACCTCCCTGAAGGCAGAGCATCTGCAGAAGTATTTGGAAATGTTTAACACTGGAGAGTTCTCTGTTATGCCCCTATTTCTTTATTCCGTCACTTATTTACATGAGTACAGATTCAATGGATATCTATTGTATACTTTATCATAATAAGATACTACTTATTTATTTTGTTGCTTTGGCTATTGGGAACTCATTCTGGCTGATGCCTGTGTCTCTTTGACACAAACGAGATATCCTTATAGATTTATTGAGGAATCAGTTCAGTTCAGTTGCTCAGTCGTGTCCAACTCTTTGCAACCCCATGAATTGCAGCATGTCAGGCCTCCCTATCCATCACCAACTCCTGGAGTTTACCCAAACTCACATCCATCAAGTTGGTGATGCCATCCAGCCATCTCATCCTCTGTCGTCCCCTTCTGCTCCTGCTCCCAATCCCTCCCAGCATCAGGGTCTTTTCCAGTGAGTCAACTCTTCGCATGAGGTGGCCAAAGTATTGGAGTTTCAGCCTCAGAATCAGTCCCTCCAATGAACACTCGGGACTGGTCTCCTTTAGGATGGACTGGTTGGACCTCCTTGCAGTCCAAGGGATGCTCAAGAGTCTTCTCCAACACCACAGTTCAAAAGCATCAATTCTTTGGGTCTGAATTCAACAGTTTTACTAGGTTTGGGAACGACTGTCTTAGAGGACCACAAACTGTCCCCTACAGTTATCATCTTATAAGTTCACATCCCATCTTCTCTTTGTAATCCTGGTGCATTTGGGCTACCCAGCCTGGTCTCCTAAAGGCCATGCTCTGATTTACTGGGAAATGTCGAGCTTTTGCAAATGCTGTGTGATGCCCTGTCTCAGCACCCAGACCACAGGATGGCAGACACAGGTGTCTGTGTCTGATTCCTTTTAGAGATGGGAAACTGAGAGCTGGGGTGCAGGGGAGGCAGTCATGGGGAAGAGGGAGGGAGCCAGCATCACAGAGGGAGTGTTGCCTCTGGACCAGACTGCAATCATACCTGGGAGATGCCGAAAAGGGTGCCTGGATCCTACTCCAGCCTTGCACCTGGGAACAAGAGATGTTCCACCTCAAGCCTTAGCATCCTTGGGTTTAAAACTGAAGACAGGCCTGGTCCTGGGTACAGCTTCATCAGTGGGGGCATTCTCCATCAATTACACAGTGCTCCCCTCACATAAAGGTTATCATCATCATTACAATCAAACAGCTCAGTTCAGTTCAGTTCAGTTGCTCAGCTGTGTCCGACTCTTTGCGACCCTATGGACTGCAGCACTCCAGGCCTCCCTGTCCATCACCAACTCCTGAAGCTTACTCAGACTCGTGCCCATTGAGTTGGTGATGCCGTCCAACCATCTCATCCTCTGATGTCCCCTTCTGCTCCCGTCTTTAATCATTCCCAGCATCAGAGTCTTTTCCAATGAGTCAGTTCTTTGCGTCAAGTGGCCAAAGTACTGAAGTTTCTCAGCTTCAGCATCAGTCCTTTCAATGAATATTCAGCAGTTATTAGGACAATTTCATCCTGCCTGGGTGTATGTGCCCAGAAACTGGCAAGAGTGTATATAAAACCCATGATGTTTATCTCTGGTGGAGCTTCTGGGGGCAAAGAGCGGGAGGGGGTCTCGGCATTGTGCACCCTTTCATAGTGTTAGAACATTTTTACCAGATATGCGTAGCTTTTACAATCATAAGAAGAGAGGAAGACGTTGCATGTAAGCAACTAGATCAAGGCTCATTTGAAAGCATGGACTCACCCCCAGCTCAGTGCTGTTCACTGTGCTGAGACCCCAAAACCGGGGTGGCTGAGCAGACAGAGTCCGTCCTCAGCAAGCCCTGCTCTGTGAAACGCCAACACTCCTGCTTTGAGCAAGCGTGCGGACACCGCCTCCTCTGACCC
>SJYW01044528.1:1298366-1328601 GCA_006410735.1 Raphicerus campestris | reverse complement strand
GGGTGGGGCTGCATTCATCACAGCTCAGTGCCCGGCACCGACTTGCCATTGTTCACGCCAGACCTCACCTTTGTTTCATGTAATTACACATCTGTCTCTTCTCCTCCTGTCTCTACTCCCTCCCCACCCCCAGTCCCCAAAGGGTCCATTCCAGCGTGTTCTGTCTGTGTATATTTTACAGGTACCTAGCTTTATACATTGTTTTGTGTATGGATATGATTTTAATTTATACAGTGATATGATGGACATGACTTTGAGTAGGCTCCGGGCGTTGGTGATGGACAGGGAAGCCTGGTGTGCTGCAGTCCATGGGGTCGCAGAGTCGGACACGACTGAGCGACTGGACTGAATTGATGGTATTACAGATTGCACTCCGCTTCTTAGGCGTTTCCACCTTCTTGGGCCTGAACCCAGGGCCTCTGAAGCCCACCCCACCACCAAGCAGGGGTCTGACCTACGCTCTGGGAAGCTTGTGCCCCTGGCGCTGTGCTGTGAGCCTTTCAAGGACTAGGCTCCAAGCCCGAACGTGCAGCTTCACCATAGTCTTCTCCCAACGGAGAAGCATTTGGGTGCTTTCATGGTGTTTCACAACTTTCCCTTTGAACCTGACCCTCTGGTAGAGTTGGCAGGAGATGGCACAGGAAAAATAAGCAACTGCAGCAAGGACATGGCATGAATTTGCTATTTTGTCACTTAGAAATACAGTTCTAGTTCTTGCCGCACAAGCAGTATGACTCCCCTGCCAGCGTGGAACCCCACTTTCCACCGATGCTGTAAGGGTGAAATGGCAGTTTTTTCCTTCCTTGAAATGCACTGGGCTCTGGCTCTGGGGGTCCAAGGCTCCCCTCACCTTTTGCTAAAGCGGAGAAAAGAAGTGGACAGCTGGCGGTACGTGCCTTTGAGGTGAGACCTGGACCCCAGTCCACCTGGGATTTCGGTCAGACCAGCGGCTGGAGCCCCTCGTCACTCCTGCCTCAGATGCACTGAGAGTCCTCACGGCTCCTCTTGTGGCCCCTGGGCAGCCGTGCCCCAGCGCAGGAGCCGTCGAGGCATCAGCTCGAGGGCCGGAAACGCCGTGGGGCGCTCGGCTTGGAGCTGGCCTTGCCACCGGCCCTCCCTGACCCCTGGCCTGGTCTCTGTGGCTCCTTGCACCCTCTCCGTCCGTGAGCCCCAGGGCGGCAGCACCTCCATTCCAGCTACAGAGATGTTGCTGTTCAGTCGCTCAGTCATGTCTGACTCTTTGTGACACACTGCAGCACACCAGGCCCCACTGTCGTTAATTACCATCTCCCGAAGTTTGCTCAAATTCTTATCCATTTAGTCAGTGAGGGGCGCTTTATATTTCCATGGAATAGAATGAAACAGAACCATGCCTGATATTATGGAATAAATAAGAATCATCCTGTGGGTCCCAGTTTAAACTGGAGCAGCAAAGGGGCCAACAGGCAGAACCCAGCTCAAGTCAAATGCCCTCGGTGTCCAGGGTTTGTGGAAGGCCTGCAGCAAACCCTGATGGGACAAACCCAGCTCAGAGTGCTGGCCCCTGGGGACAGGGTGACCTGCTGAGGCTTGGCCATCCTTAGCTTGAGAAGGGAGTCACCTGGTCAGCCCCACGTGGACCTTGTGGCCACAGACGGCCTGCTTTCAGGCCCATGTTAGCCTGCCTCCTCTTGCAGAAATCACGCAAGCGTTTCAGAACCCTAGTGAGCATCAGCTCAGACATTACATCTTCCCATTCTCTTCCGAGGCTAAGGGCCACATGGACCCCCACGAAGGGCATCGAAGGATGGGGCCCTGGGCATACGGAGCTCCTGTTCTTTGATTAGAATACCTGATCCCAGCAAGGCACTTTGAAGTACTCATTGAACTAATTTTTATTCGACCTGCACGGACCGATCCAGCGCAGCCCGCACCCGTTCCCAGAGGCTTGTCAGGAGGAGTAAATTGCGCCCTCGCTGGAGCAGAGCTGTAGGTCAGCGGGGAAGATGGGGGTCCTCTGCCTTCGCCCGTGCTCCTCGGGGCGCTGGAAGAGAGAGGGCAGCCGTCACTCGCACTCCAGGCGCTGTGGCAATCATTACAGGTCTGCAGTGGAGCAGAAAAACGCCGTAATAAACAGGTCCCGCTGCCTCCCGTCACTCCATCCATCCTCCCCTACAAGTGCTCGGCCCTTCTGGCCTCGCCGAGCGTTAAATCCCCGTCCAGCTGTTTGACCCTATTACGGCAACGTGACAGGCACCCTGTCACTCGAAATGCCTGCAACAGTCGGATGCACCGAATCTATCTTCCCGACAGGTAAACCTATGGATAATTTATTTTTATGCGCTTTCAAAGGATGTTGACAGCAGTCAGGAAGGTCCAGCGTGCCCTCGGCGCATGCAGGGGACTGGGTCCGGTGGTGCCAGCGGTCACTGTTAATGAGCGCGAGGCTGGAGGGGCATCCAGCTCCACGTGCCTCCAAACCTGGGGTCCCCGGCACCTCCGAGGTCCAATTCCATGCATGCTTATGGTCCTGACCCAGAGGCAGATGGGGAACCCCTAGTTTCATTCAGCGAAGGCATCTAGCAGAAAGGAGGCTGTGATGGGAGTGACACCGCACACAGTGGGACAAAGCTTGTTCCTAGGGCCGCACTGAACTGGCGTGGGTGGGTCTCCATTTACACAGTCACCGGGCTTGACCTCTCCCATCAGCTGCTCTGCCAGGTCACTACTGGAAGAGTGGTCCCAAGATTTCAGAGAGAAGGCTTCAAGGCTGGCAGGAGCCTCTCAAACTCCGCCATCGCAAATGCCACACAAAAAGTCGGCACGCACGGAAAATATCATTTGCAAGAAGGTCCCCAGCCTTCCCTGCCTCCCTTGGCACAGGGCGCCCGGACACGCAATGACTTCTAAGTCGCCCCCGGACTGCTGTCTGACCGTGTGCCTTCACAATGGGTGCCATTTCAGCCTCCAGAATCCAATCAATGTGTCAGTTAAATTGCTGCTCATCTGTCGAGATTAAGCGTCCGACTATTACCTCAGATTTAGTAGAAGATGTAGATCCTGGCACATTTCGCTGAAGCCATTAGTAACACCTGGAATCATTCACATTAGTTTAAGATCTGGCACCATAAATTCACAGCCATTAATGATTATTCTGACTCCTCAGGATAAATGGCTTAACGTTTTTGATAATGAAAATATACATTCTGCCGTAGTCCCTTCTTAAACCCACATTACCTTTGTAATGTACTTCATGGCTGATTGTAACGGACGGCGCCATAACTCTCACAAGGATTTTTTAGTGGGCTGTAAAGTGTTGAAGATATGTTGTACTATTCATTTTTTTTTAAGAAAATTAACGAGATATTTGTTTAGCTGTTTGCATTCGGAAATGTAATTAACCATCTTCGGGGGCGTGCTCGGCGTGGAGCAGGAAAGCATCTTGGTGGGTGTCATTTCTTCCTCTCCCCCTAGAAGCATCCACACGCCGGGCATGGTCTACACAAAGGCAAGAGAGGCCACAAACTTCTCTTGGATATTGTCAAAAATAACCGAAAAATACCATTGCGAGAGCTGAGGGTGTCAGCTTAGTTATCGCTGAGAGAGATTATTTAAATATCTCAAATAAATCTTTTCGTTCTCGGCACATTCATCTCTTTTAAGTGCTCATTAAGGTGGGGTGTGACAGTCCTGGAAAATGAAGCACTAATTCCTTTTTCTCTGAAGCCTGAGTGTACCGCTCCCAAGGGCAGCCGTAGTTTAGGGGGATTATAGAGCTAGTGCAGAGAGGGGCTCCTCGTCCGCATTTCATTCCAAAAAGTGATGGGGGGGGGTGGGTGTTTGTTTGATGCCACGATTCTTCTGGCTCGTATCGTGTGATCTATCAGATCTGAAGAAAACGGATGTCAGTTTGTGGTGTTTGATAAACGCTCCCCGGAACGGGGCTGCACCGACCTCACCTCGCTGCGGTTCAGCATAATTTGCAGTCAGCTTGTCTTTGCTTGATTTAGACGAAGTTTTCCAAAGACAGAAGCTGAAGGATGGGGCTGAGCTGCAGCACCGTGCCCTGCTTTTCCAGCAGCAGGATCCTGCCTCCCTGCCTCCTTCTTCTTTCTTTTCTTCCTTTCTTTCTTTCTTCCTACTTCCCTCCCTCTCTCTCTTTCTCTCTTAGTGATAAAGAAACTAGATCTAAAATTGTATCCTAGCCTTCGTCTACAAAGTCTAATAAACACGTGCATTCGGGTCACAGTGCTGGAGTCATGCATAAAGAGGCGCTCCGGATTCTCCTGAACAATAAAGGTTCATAAAACAGTGCCCGCCAACTCCTTAATGAACTTGGAAATGGTTATTGATTCACGTTGGGCCGAACTGGCTGAAATTCAAGTGAAGATTTCTCATACCATATCAGAGAGCAATGCTCGGGCACCAAAAACACCAGCTGGCACCCCAAGACAGGCAGAGCCCCTCTCCCAGTATAGACGGCACCCCTGCCTGGTTGCTCTCCCATTCCAGCTTCTCAAGCCTTTCCCTATCCAGGTTCATCACAGCCCCCCAAACACTCTGTGGAATACAGGCGGGGAGCCCCGCTGGCTCCCATGCCAGGCTGGAGCACGCACCGCCCAGCACAGGCGCTGGCTGCAGAGGGCAGAGAGAAGGAAACGCTCTCAGCTGGAAGGGTGGCCTGGAGCAGGTGAAGGGCGCAGCGCTGCGCCTGCCAGCAAAAGGGAAGGACATAAGGGGCAAGGAGAACGAACTGAAAAAAGAGAGGCCGGAAAGAGGCAACCCCTACAGGAAAAGCTAAAAAAGAGCACCCTAGCGCCGGCAGGAGAAATATAAAGACACGGGAAAAAGCGAGACAAGAGAGGTTTCATCCAGGAATCTAAAAGCCATTAACGCTTCATGAGGAGGGTGATTTGAACGAGGACTGAAATTCGGGACCCTGGTGGGAGCTGTACAAATCAGGTCTTACTGAAACATTAAACCTGAAGCGCGTGAGGGCCGCCGGTGGGCGCACAATAAATAATAATTGATAATAATGATGATACTGAAATTTAACTCCACTTTCCCTGGGACATTCCCCGGGTCTTCGCTGCGAACATCCTCAGAGTCCCTGCTCTGGCTTCTTCCACCCAGGGGCCAGCCTGCATCCCCATAAGCTTCATCTACCCTGCTGGAGCCCAAGGAAGGGCACTGGGCACCGAGGCTCAGCAGGGCAGCCTCCGCCCACAGCTCCGTCCTCTGGACAGCAGACGGGGGCAGGCAGGGTGATGTGCAGACCAGCCCCCGGCCACCATGCGACTGGACCGGTGGCCCCTAAGCGAGGGTTGCTCACGGCTGTGGGCAGAGGTTGCAGAGGCCAGCCCATCTCTAAGGGGAAACGCTCTAGACGCTTCTCCCTGAGTCTCCTGAGGACAGGCGCCACACCTGGCTGGGCCCCAGTGAGGAGAAAGGGCAGCAAGGAACACTCGGAAAGACAAAAGAGGTCCTGGCGAGGCTAGCTCAGAGACCGCTCTGTGTCCACAGGGAAGGAGCCGAAAAGCTGAACAAGGGAGGGAAAGGAAAGGGACACGGAGGCTGTGGAGGCAGAGGGCGGAGGAGCTGACGCTCAGATTCCAGAAGCTGCCCTTCGTGTTGTTCTGAGAACAAGGGGAGCGTCTGAGCACCCACTTGACATCGAGGGATTTTTAAACAGCACGAAAATGGCTGATGACATAAGGAAGGGTTGAGTGCAGAGGGGCTGAGAACACGCTGAACCCTCCATGCTCTCTGCTACCACAACGGAGCTTTTTTTAAGTATAGAATTTACTTTGGGAGGCAAATTTAAATACCTACTAAGCAGCAGGCTCACTGATTCAGTGTTTAGGGTGTGGTATACACACAAGTACATATCCATGTGCAGATACTAATAACCACATCTGTGCACACAGAGATACATGGACACACACGTGTGATGCGTGTTGACCTCCCCACACACATTTTTCTTGGATCTTGTGTGCACCCCACACAAGTGTGCAACACATTTTTTCCTGTATTTTGTGTACGCATCACACCCACGATTTCTGATCATTTACACACACATACACACACGTAGACACATGCGCACACGTGGGTCTGCATTCCAGCAACGTACGGAGTGGTTTTCCCTCCAGGTGCTCCTTCACTGATCTCTGGAAAATGTTGAGGAAGAAACCATCCAGATTTGGTGCTGTATTAACTCAAATGAATAATTCTTTCAGCGGCAGGCCTTCTTTTTAGACAAGCNGAGACCGCTCTGTGTCCACAGGGAAGGAGCCGAAAAGCTGAACGAGGGAGGGAAAGGAAAGGGACACGGAGGCTGTGGAGGCAGAGGGCGGAGGAGCTGACGCTCAGATTCCAGAAGCTGCCCTTCGTGTTGTTCTGAGAACAAGGGGAGCGTCTGAGCACCCACTTGACATCGAGGGATTTTTAAACAGCACGAAAATGGCTGATGACATAAGGAAGGGTTGAGTGCAGAGGGGCTGAGAACACGCTGAACCCTCCATGCTCTCTGCTACCACAACGGAGCTTTTTTTAAGTATAGAATTTACTTTGGGAGGCAAATTTAAATACCTACTAAGCAGCAGGCTCACTGATTCAGTGTTTAGGGTGTGGTATACACACAAGTACATATCCATGTGCAGATACTAATAACCACACCTGTGCACACAGAGATACATGGACACACACGTGTGATGCGTGTTGACCTCCCCACACACATTTTTCTTGGATCTTGTGTGCACCCCACACAAGTGTGCAACACATTTTTTCCTGTATTTTGTGTACGCATCACACCCACGATTTCTGATCATTTACACACACATACACACACGTAGACACATGCGCACACGTGGGTCTGCATTCCAGCAACGTACGGAGTGGTTTTCCCTCCAGGTGCTCCTTCACTGATCTCTGGAAAATGTTGAGGAAGAAACCATCCAGATTTGGTGCTGTATTAACTCAAATGAATAATTCTTTCAGCGGCAGGCCTTCTTTTTAGACAAGCGCGCCCTAGAATTTTTGGAAGGTGCAGAGAATTTGTAGAAATAATGATTACGAGCAAGGAAACGATGTGGGGGGATGGTTCCATCTCTACTAATAAGTGCCTCCTAATAGCTCAAAAAATCCTCTGTCAGGACCCTGCCTCTTTCGCAATGCAAATGGGCGAGTACCGTCTGCAAAGGCGCTGCACGCGATACGCAGACAAGGGCAATATCTAGTCTGTGTCATTCTGGATGATATGGAAACAGCCAAAAGCGTCCTGGCTGTGGGTAATTATGGAAGAATGACAGCTTGATAATAAGTTCTCATTTAGGAATCTCTCCTAATGCGGGAGGGATGGGGCCGGCTTTATGCGCTGCGATTCTGGAGTTGGAGCGCTCTCTGCATGAGTGAGCAGGTCTTAAAGGGATGGGGGGCCGTGCCATGGACACGGGGGGCAGGCCTGCATGTGGAGATTTTAGACTCAGTGCCGCTCACATCGTGAACCTCGCAAACTCATCAGCGTCTTAGGGATACCCAAGGAGGCAACCACCGGCCCAGGCGGGAGGAGCGATTTCAGCTGCTCTTAGGAGCTCTGGCCAGGATGGGACCGGGTCTCGACGCCAACTCGGTGCCCACCAGGCAGCCAAAGCCCTGCCTCTCCCGCCCTCGCTTCCCTCACGGTGGCCCTTCACCAGAGTCCCTGATGCTTCCAGGGTGAAAACAAACCCAACAGAGAGACTGTGGGAATCTGTCAAGTTTCCAGTAGATTCGGGTTTGAAGCCTGGCGTTATTGATGTGGATTATTAATTACCAAAAATGAGGAGGAGGAATATTTAAAGATGGGGGTGACAAGCTGAATCGCTGCCTGGCTGTGGGGAAGCCCACCGAGGCAGGGCCGTGCGGCACGCCCTTGGCTTTACAGTGGAGCCCACAGCTAGGATTGACCCCAGTCCTCCGTCCATGGGGACGGCTGTTCTCCAGAAGCCCTAGCATCAGCACAGGAGTCCCCCTGAGTTGCCCCTGGCCACAGGGCGACCCTTGACTGTAGACCTCCCTGACGGCAGGGTAGCCAACCAGGTGGTGGGTAGACTATGTGGAGAGTGCTTGCCACTTGGAACCTCCCACTCGCACTGGGCTGTGCCACGTCTGTCCTGGGAACCAGCTGCTAGGTGCTCCTGGCACGCAGACCTGGCCCCCCCAAGGCCTCTGCCTCTCCTCCGGGGCTCCTGGGAGGCAGGCGCAGTCGACACCTCTTCGGCATCTTCCTAAGCCAGAGATTGTATCAAGGGACTTGTTGATTTCATGCAGCCTGGCTCTTGGGTGGCTGTTCTCAGTCAGTCTGCTTGGTTTCACGCTGTAAAGGGAAATTGCATACTCAACCATTGCTCCTCTAACCACTCCTTTCGTATCTGCTATCACAGAATTATACCCAGACCCTTACACTGGAGGTGGGAAGAAATAGAACCAAGGCCTTGAGTGCACACCATTAACACAGACAAGGCATGAGACGTCTCAAGGGTCTCACCCAGAGCAGCAAGTGGGTGATCTTTTCCTATTTTTTTGCTTTATTTAGTAGTTATGTGGAGACGGAATCAAAACAACAGGATGTCATAAATCTGCCCTTTATTTGGGGCATTTCAGTAAAAACATCAACAGCAACTGCGCAACCCAGCACAAAGTGGGTACTATTACCATCTCCAACTTGACACATGAGGAAACAGAGTGGCCAGCGCTCAGGGGTGTCCATGCCCTGGGCATCGGGCCTAAGAGGTCCCAGGTAGGGACTGGAGCCCTGAGCCCCACCACTGCCTGGCTCTGTCTGCGCAGAGATCAGGGGCAACTGGACCCTACACTGGAGCCGTGAGTGTGGGCGTGGGACAGCATCCCAGATCCCCTATTCAGTGAGGAGCACCGGCCCTGAGCCGGGCCCNAACCATAACTTCCACATATGTGCCTCCTGTGGTTTTGTGTGCCAACCACAATGTTATGATAACAGATTTTTTTTTCCAACCAACATCCTTCTTTATATGTAAATTTATGCTAGGGTTGTGTATTTAAACATTAGTTTCTATGAGTAATGAGCCTCAGGTTTGGCTGGGCCTTTTCCCCCACCCCCAGGTTTATAAAATCAAGCTCAGAAGTTCTGGAATCATGGAGATGGTGTAAAACAAGGCAAAAGCGGTGGCTTCTAAAGGAAGCAGCTCCTTCCTGGGGACAAGCTCGGGATGGCATGCATTCATATGACTCTGGCTCTGGATGCAGCTAATCTTTTATGATGAAACCTCAGGGATGCCTGAGCCCCAGATGACCCGCACCTGTGGAGGAGAGTGGCTGCCTCCTGCCATGTCTTTCCATCCCTTCACCTTCCTTGCATAGCTAACGTTCTCCCAGGGGCTCCTTGGTGCTTGGGTGCAGGAGAGATACTCAGCCATAGACATCGCTTAGACCCAACCTTGCCCTGCTCTCTAGGACACACTGTCTACAAAGGAAGATGTCCAAGTAGCTGTTTTACTTCTGGGGCAAAGGGAGAAGTTCCTGCTGGTCTCAGGGAGGTTCTGAGCCCTCTTTGCCGAGGAAGTGTACCCCAAGCTCTGAAGGCAGGCTGAGCTACCCAAGGCCACCACAGGCCAGTCGTGAACCACCAGGAAGCCTGGGGACTAGGGGATGGCTCTGACTTCTTCCAAAAAGTCCAGATCTGCTCCCAGTTGGTATGATAGTTACTGATGCTTTCAGAACCTCCATTTCCTCGCCTGTAGATGGTGACCATCCTCACCCCTGTTTCTCAGAGCTGCTGTGACATTAGACAAGAGAAGGTCCATGGACTCCAAAGGTCGCCTCTTCTTCCCACTTTCCTTCTTGTGGACTTCAGCCATGTAGAAGTTGGAGGGCCTGGACCAAGTGCAGCCTGCCCTGCAGACACTCAGTAAGTGTTTCCAGGTTTGAGGAGGGAGCCAGAGCTTTCAAGTAAAAAATAAATAGCTAAAAGGGAGACAGCATGTTTACAGGAAGGAAACACTTCTGAGCCAAACTGTACTATTTGGCTCCACTGTTTTCCTTTGTCGAAGTATTTGAATGGCCTGGCAAGGGAAGGGAGGGGGCTGAGGGCCCCACAGCCAGCCGGGGGGACATAAATATTGATGAGCACATCAGTTTCACATTAGCTTTTGATGAAATGTTTCATGGGCAGAACCAGCTTCCCAGATTAAGAAAATCCCATACACGCCCACACACACCACTTCTTTTCTCTCCAAACTTTGGTTTGCATCTCGGAGACAGGGATGTAATTGGCTTTGAAAAATCAGTCTTTTCTTTTCATCTTTTTGTCCCTCCCCTCTGTCAGGGGGTGAGCCCCTCACTTCTCAAGCAATCTGGGTGCAAAGAAATGCACAGACTCCACAGACTAAAATTCAAGGATAGTAAAAGACACGGGTTTCTTATGTGAAAATTTATCATCTGCACGTAATTATCAAAGTCCAGGATTACCATTTGGAGAGAATTGTTCAAAAACATCTGCTCCTCAAAATCGAAGCATCGCTAGAATGTCCGTCCTCTAGAATGTCTAAGGCGAGCCTTAAAGGAAACCCAAGAGAGCAGGGGGCTTCTCCCTCCCAGGGAAGGCGGAGGGTTGGGGCAATTAGCGCTCGCTGCCTCTGGCGTGTCCTTGCCAACTATTCCTGGCGTCAAGGCCAATGGAGCCCAGCCGCGCCCTGGATGTTCAGCTGTTGAAACTCGTGGTGACAAACGCAACATTCCAAAGAAAACCAAACCAAATTCTTCTGATTGGAAAGATGTGTGGGCAACTTGCTAGAGCTCTCATGTTCTGACTGATGCAAATACTGGGCGGAGAGGCCCTGCCAACCCAGGGGAGGCAAAGGTATCTGGACAAATCCAGTTGGAAAAGACCTGATGCTGGGAAAACACTGAAGGCAGGTTGAGAAAAGGACTGACCGAGGATGAGATGGTGGACAGCATCGTCAATTCAACGGACACAAGTTTGAGCAAACTCCAGGAGCTGGTGAAGGACAGGGAAGCCCGGCAAGCTTCAGTCCATGGGGTCGAAAAGAGTCAAACACAGCTGAGAGACTGAACAATAGCAACGGGGATTTGGAGGTGGGTGGTTCAAAGAGGGAAATAAAATGGATGCAGTGGAAAACTCAGGGGGTCCAAGTCCACGTGGACAAGTAAAGACTGTGGGTCTGGAACCAGCAAACCTTTAAGAGAAAATGAAGCCAGGGCTCCACCAAGAAACTGCTCCACCCATCTTGCCTTGGGGCTCTTTCTAAAAAGAGTCCAAAGCTGCCAGTGCAGAGATCTCTTGCCGCTCCAATAAACCGGCCAACTCAGCCTGAATCAAGTAGATCACACAAGAACAGACCGCCACACACAGCGACGGGAAATACTTGCCGAAACAAAGGAACGGCGTGGCTGCTATGATACTGAACTTGGCTCATTCTTCTGGATACAAACTGTGGATCTAATCTCTTCGGGCAAAGCTGCCATCTAGTTCCAGAAATGGTAGGACGGACTGATTGAAACAGATATGTTTTTGACTAGAGATCACCTATCAGAGGAGAAAAGAGGCTCCTGGAAGTCACCTGCAAACCCAGGCATCAGGAAATTTTGGCTTTAGGTTCCTAACACCGTTAGAGAATGGAAAGCCCATGCCAAATACCATGCATGATCCAACAAGACTGAAATCGGCAGTGGTTGGCATGGTCATTTTTTCTTTCCAGGGACGCAATGTGACCACAGATGGTACACACCTAATAAATTATTTTAAGAATAGGCATCAGCTAGTTAAAGCATTAACTTGCTTTATAGACTTATTGAAGTAACCATACTTTGTTTCCATTTCAGAAAATAGAAAAAGGAAAGCTGAATGATGAGAGATAGTTCTAGCTTTTTCTTAAGGAGACATTTGGAGTTGAAATTCATAACTCTTAGGGTTGTGAGCTGTGCACACAACCTCTGCTGGCTGATCGCACACATCACTGAGTCCTAACTGCATCCTGGCCTGGTCCTGGGGAGGGGGTCAGACTAGGCTGCCCGAGGCCAGGCTTTAGAGCCCCCCAGCCCTTCTGTCAACAACCAAAGGAACGCAATAAAGGATTTATCAAACAGTGCAGGGGAGCTTCACAGCAGTTTTCTTCCAAACAGGTGGAAATCCTCCAGGATGTTTGCTTCTGGTCCATCATTGATTTTCCTGTCCCTTCAAGAAGGTGTTATTTGATCACTGTGGGAAGAACGAGAGGGTTGGACAGAAGTCCATTTCATCATCTCTGAAGAGCAGAGCCCACTTTGAGAGAACATCCCCTGATTTGCTCACAAGTTCTAGGGTATTAGATGTTTCCATTGGCAAAGTTGACTTTCTGTCAAAATCCAGTGCCTGCGATATCAGTTTGCTTCAATAAACAATTATCTAAAATAATCTATGCTTGTACCTAGCATTTCCGATGGAGATTATCAAATACTCAAACTTTTTTTTTTGCCAATA
Source organism: Raphicerus campestris (assembly GCA_006410735.1). Lineage (NCBI taxonomy): Eukaryota > Metazoa > Chordata > Mammalia > Artiodactyla > Bovidae > Raphicerus > Raphicerus campestris. The sequence continues at coordinate 1,316,129 of SJYW01044528.1, read as the reverse complement.
TTTTCATCCTTCGCTGGTCATAGACTTAAAAGCTTGAAATGGAATTCCATGTCCTACCAATTTTTTTTCTCATTTATGTTCAGAAAATATTGATTTTTTTTTAAACTAGAGTTTTAATGGAGCTTGAAATTAACATGGCTTTTATTTCTCTGCTCTGACCCCAACATCATTGATGATGTCACTGTGTCTCCCAGAAAAATCATTGGCCAATGACTAGTGTTTAGCTTTGGGACACCAGGGAGAAATCAACGGCATCCTATTTGCTCATTCAATGGTCCTTCTTACCTGAAAGAAATGATCCTATTTCTGAGAAGCAGGTGGCTTCAGACCACAAGAAGTTTTCCCACACCAAGTTGGCATGAACTTCTCAAAAGACAGCACGAGGTTGCAGCTGGAAATTGAGGGTGTGGCCAGGAAGTCTGCATTTTCCAGAAGTGTTGCAGGCATCTGTGACGTGCAGCCAGAGTTTCTGACCATGGTCCACAGGGCAATGTTACAGCACTTTCTACAAATCACAGCCTTCTCAGGGGTGCATTGGACGCCCAGTGAGTGTCGAGGATGACGAGTAAGTGGAGCTAAGTCCAGGGCAGACAGGAAAAGAAGTCATTAAAATCCAGGTGGGTCCTGAGCTGTAGGAGGAAACAGTGACTACTGCTGTCTCCGAGTTGCAAGGGCCTTGGCTGGGAGAGGCAAGAGCTGGGCTCTGCAGCTGAGAGAAGTCCCAACTCCCTGCAGGAAAAGTGGCCCCGCTGCCCTAGGCATCATGTTGGGCTAGGCTGCCACCTCCCTCCCCGGGGCCGGAGGACAGAACAGAGAACACGGGGCTCTGTGCTCACCTTGCTTCTGCAGGCAGTGGACCCTTGAAAAGAAGATGGGGTTTTTGCAGCTGCTGGACCACCAAGGGAAGAGAGGGTGTTTGGGAAGATGCACTGGAGACACGCCCCTGCTCCCAGAACACATCCAACCTCCCCACCATGCCTGGAAGCCCACCCCGCCGTCCTGGGTCAGGCCCCTACCCCACCCCTGATCTGCTGACCCCTGTGGCTCCTCAGACGCGCTGGCTGTACCTTCTCACCTTCAGCCATCCAGAGATGCCGCCTGATTGCCCTTCCTCCAGGACCCTGGCTCCCCGCCCCCGCTGCATCCTCCAGATGCTCCAATCTCCAGGCTAACATTGTGCAGCAACAGGTTCCGTTTCAAAGCCAGCTTCCCGGGAAACCCTTTCCAGAGCTCAGGCACCGGGATCTCTGACACACGGAGCTGGGGTCCTGGGTCCAGCCCAGCGCCCCCCGATATATATGCCTGAATGGCCAGAGAGCAGATGTTTCCAGAAGAAGGCAGGACCAGAGAGAGGGCAGAGGGGAGACCGAGGCCACGCGGCTGTGAGTAGCAGAAGCAGTTATATCACAAGGATATCACAACGGTGGACACTCCCACATCCACAGTCTTGGTTTCACAAGAGCCTGCATGGAGCTCAGGCCTGTCCTGCAGGATTGACGACCCCCCATTGCTGGGCCTCAGAGGCTGAGACACACCCAGAAGGAATGAAGGATCAGGCTGAGTCAGGCAGGCTGCCCGGGCTGGGAGGGTGAGGGTCAGGGTGCCCCTGAGCTCAAGAGGCGGGCCGCCATGGATGGCACAGTTGGCGCCGACTAGCTCCTCTCCTAGAGAAACTCCCCTGAAGGTTGGTGGGGCCAACGGTAGGGCAGGAAGAGGAAGAGGAACTTGGAGCCAGGGAGCGGGCGGCGTCCACTGTCTAGACCGCCTCATCTGGTTCCTCAGACAGGCTGGGCGGGTCTGCAGCACAGGGGAGGGGGGGCTTGGGAGGGGCTGGCAGCTTTTATGCATCAGGCAGATGTGAGGTTGTGGGGTCCCCTCTTCAAGGACAGCCCAAATCTGGAGAAATACCGCCCCAGAATGGAACAATTTTAAGGATGATTAAATCCAGAATGTAAGCCACCACCCAGGTTGCTTCCACCCCCGTTGCATCGTGTAGGGAGGAGCCGGAATCTTTGAGCAGGGGCCTGGAGCTTCTGCTACAGGGCTCCGCCAGCACGCGGTCCCACCCGCCCAGAAGGGCGGTCCCTGTCCCCCGGACACCAGCAGCGGCCCACCCTTCCACCACATCACCACGCCTGCACCCATTCCACCAGGACAGGGCAGCAAAGTCAGCTTTCTTCGGAGAGTCCCATGACTACGGCTGCAAGTCGGGAAATCTGGGTTTGATCCCTGGGTCGGGAAAACACATTCCAGTATCCTTGACTGGAAAATTTCCATGAACCGAGGAGCCTAGAAGGCTATAGTCCATGGGGGTCGCGAAGAGTCAGAGACGACTGAGCAACTTCACTTTTTCCTTCTTTACCAGCTGAGCCACAAGGGAAGCCCCTCTTTCTTTCTATGACAAAGGCAGCATACTTCTGTGGGTAACAGATGACCAGGGCTTGGAAACGGGTGCTGTGATGACCCACGTGCAGCTAGAGCTGCTCTGACTCACACGTGGTGCCAGGAAAACCATATTCCCATTCTGTGGGTCAGAAAACAGAGGGCTTGGGCCAGGGCTGGGAGACCAGAGGTGCAGCGCGGTGGCCTAGGGGTCTGTCTGAAGGCAGGAGCTGCAGCCAGGGCCCCTGAGTCACAAATAATGTACAGTCAGGGTGGGGGGCGAGGATAGTGGTCTCAGGGAGCTCTCAGCCTTTCTGGAAGGACCTGGCCAGACTCCGTGGGAAGACTGGAAGGACGGAGGNCAAAACCCTTCCGTCAAGTCACCTGAGTGAGTGAGTGAAGTCACTCAGTCGTGCCCGACTGTTCTCGACTCCATGGACTATAGCCCACCAGGCTCCTCTGTCCGTGGAATTTTCCAGGCAAGAGTGCTGGAGTGTGTGGCCATTTCCTTCTCCAGGGAATCTTCCCAGCCCAGAGATCGTACCCAGGTCTCCTGCATTGCAGCCAGACGCTTTACCATCTGAGCCACCAGGGAAGCCCAAGTCACCTGAAGGTCATCACAAAATCAAAAGCACCCACAGCGCCCATGCCTCCCTGCTCACGCTGCTCCAGGCCTGCTTCATCCTGAGCGCCCTTCCCCAGGCGATGCTGTTACCGTGGCTCACAGATGGGCAGGGGGTGGGCCTGGAGGGGTCCANCACCCACAGCGCCCATGCCTCCCTGCTCACGCTGCTCCAGGCCTGCTTCATCCTGAGCGCCCTTCCCCAGGCGATGCTGTTACCGTGGCTCACAGATGGGCAGGGGGTGGGCCTGGAGGGGTCCAGGGCCCACCACCTCCTGCGGGAAGTCAGGCCAATGACAAGCCGCTCAGGCCCCTCGAGAGCAGGGGGGCACATGTACGAAGTGGCCTTTGAGCTGAGCCCGCCACGAGAGCAGTGAGTCAGGGGCTCAGCAGCCGCTCCTCCGGCAGCGGGCCTGGCCGTGTCACTGAAAGCCGCCACCACGGGAGAGGCGAGGGGACAGCCCCGTGTGATCACCCGTGGGCTGCAGCCCCGCCGTCGGAGCCCCCAGCACCCCTGCCCGCACAGACCAGCACTGCTGTCTCTGCCGAGTCACAGCCACTTCCATCTCAGCGCCCCTTCCATGAGTCCCCCCAGCATTCCACCTCTACAGAAGGGGTGCCAGCTACGGTACAGAGCTGTGGACATCAGAGAAACTGCAGGGAACACACACCTAGCCACCACCCCACACATACACACCCATCATACACACCACACACATTCTACACAACACTCACATCACACACTACACAGCAAACACATCTCACACACACACTCACACACTCACCTACTGTACACACCACACACACACACTCTGTGCAACACACAGGTCACACACACACACACACACTCACCCTGGGATGGCTGGTGCAGAAGTTTCCATCAGAAAAGTCTAAAGCTTAATTTCAGCACATCTATATATATAATAGTTTTGTGGGGGGGGGGTTGCTTTTTATTTTATACTGGAGTATAGTTGGTTAACAATGTCATGTTAGATTCAGGAATACAGCANCACACACTCTGTGCAACACACATGTCACACACACACACACACTCACCTACTGTACACACCACGCACACACACTCTATGCAATACACATGTCACACACACACTCACACACTCACCTACTGTACACACCACACACACACACTCTGTGCAACACACATGTCACACACACTCACACACTCATAAACTATACACACCACACACACACACAAACTCTACACAATACACAGGTCACAAATTCACACACACACTCACACACTCACCAACTATACACACCACACACACACACTCTGTGCAACACACATGTCACAGACACACACACACACACTCACCCTGGGATGGCTGGTGCAGAAGTTTCCATCAGAAAAGTCTAAAGCTTAATTTCAGCATGTCTATATATATAATAGTTTTGTGGGGGGTTTTTGCTTTTTATTTTATACTGGAGTATAGTTGGTTAACAATGTCATGTTAGTTTCAGGAATACAGCCAAGTGATTCAGTTATCCACAAACGTGTGCCAATTCCTTTTCAGATTCTTATCCTGCTTGGGCTGCTCCTAAATGGGAACAGAGTTCCCTGTGCTATACAGCGCTTGCACGCATGCTCAGTCACTTCAGTCGTGTCCAGCTCTTTGCAACGCCAAGGACTGTAGCCCACCAGGCTCCTCTGTCCATAGGATTCTCTAGGCAAGAATACTGGAGAGGGTTTCCATGCCCTCATCCAAAGAATCTTCCTGCCTCAGGGACTGAACACACACCTCCTGCATCTCCTGCATGTCAGGCGGATTCTTTACCCACTGAGCCACCTGGGAAGCCTACTATATGTATTTTTTAAGTGAAAGCAATACAGATTTTTTTAAGCTTTATTCAGATATGAAAAGTGAAAGTCAATCGGTCATGTCCCACTCTTTGTGGCCCCATAGACCGTAGCCCATCAGGCTCCTCTGTCCATGGAATTCTCCAGGCAAGAATACTGTAGTGGGTAGCCGTTCCCTTCTCCAGGGGATCTTCCCCACCCAGGGATAGAGCCCACCTCTCCCGTATTGCAGGCGGATGGTTTACCTTCTGAGCCGCCAGGGATGTTATTCAGACACAGCTGATACACAGAATTTCTCACACTTCACATATACATCTTAGTGAGTTTGCTTTCTTTAAAACAGTTTATTTCATGTATTGCATGTGGTGGAGGGCAGGCAGGGTTTGGTCCAGGCAGAAGATTCCAAGGTTCTGAATGGAGGCCACGGCTCTGGTCTCCCTACTGGCCAGACTGCCCCTGGGGTGCACCTTGTTGGGGACCCCTGTGCTGGAATAGGGGGAACCCTGCTCCAGACCTGCTCGGCCTCTCAGAGGAGGGCAGCGGGCTGAGAGGGTGTGCCCTGCGGGTACCCAGGTGTTCAGCTGGAAGCAAGTTTCTAGTAAATGCCAACAGTGTGTTCCTGGCTAAGCAGGAGCCGCAGGCCAGCCCGGCAGAGCACTGTGGCTCCTGCTTGGGGAAGCACAGGTTTTCTTAGGAAAACCACACACTGGTTGTTAATTTCCTTTTCCTTGTGAAAGCGGAAGATCAATTAGAGGCAGAAAGCGATTCCACTAGAACTGCTCTCCAGGATTTATTCCATAGGCTTCCTCCCTCTGTCCCTAGCTGGCTCGGACAGAAATGGGTTTTGCTTCATCAGAGCTGTGCTGTGAAGTCCCTATTAGACTATCGATCGCCTCCATGAGGCTGAGTCTTCAGCGTATCCACAGATGCTGTGCAGGCTAGCAAAGACTTGGAACTTCAAGCCGAATAGAAAAGGAAGGAAATGAACTGATGCTTCAGAACCTGGCAGGAAATTTGAATTGAAATCCCTTTCTGGAGGGGCCCTGGAAGCAAGTTCTGAAAAACCACCCAGCCCAGTTAGATTCTCTTGGCATCCTGCCCGACTCAGTCTGGTTCCACCTGGTCTTTCCTCAGTGTCTCCATCCACAGGTGCCCCCAAGGATACCCTCTACGGGGCTCTGGGCTATACTCCTCTCCCCTGTCCAGCTGAGAAGTGAAGGGGAGGGTCTGATTTTTCTCAATCAGAGGGTTCCCTTGTACCCTCTTCCTTTGACGAGAAGGGTCCTCAGACCAAGGATGCCAACACTGAAGCATCCCCTCTACAGGGAAGAAGTGGAGACATGCTCAGCCCATGTGACCCAGTGGCTTCTCAGAGTCACCCACGCTTGGGACAATTCGTGAGGGGGCGGGGACACCCGGCTGGCATCTCCATCTCCAAAGCAAAGGCCCTCCAGTGAGGCTGGAGCCCTTGGCCAGTGGTGCCACCCTGCCCCTTAGAGCTGCAGCGCCCATGACGACACCAGGCACGTGCCTTCTTCCACAGGACCCGCTGAGCCCTGAGCATCCGAGCTGCCGGGAGGGTGTATATGATTACCAAACAGCATGGAAGTGACAGCGGCTTCACAAACAGGAGCTTATTTAGACCAAGAGGAGTTTTATAAGGACAGGTTTCTTCCTATTTAACTCAGGAGAAAAACAGACTTGGGAAGAGCGTTTAGTAAGAAAGTCAAAGTGCCAAAGCTGGCAAGTGGCAGAGGCAGGAGGGAAGCCTGGCCCAGGGACACTGAGGATCCCCAGCTGAGTGTCCTGCTGGGAAGCCATGGATGATGGCAGGCAGACAAATAAGGACATCATCGTAGGTCCTCAAACTTTCATTCTAGCCCCCAGAAGAGCCCTACACCCAGGAGCTCAAGAAGCAAACCCTTCTCTAGGGTCTAGGTCAAGACGCTGGGCCAGCAGGTACCAGAGAGGGATGACCAGCTGAAGATGACGGGTGGCTGCTTGGCCACAGAGGACGTGGGGGGCCCAGCAGCCTGCAGGCCAGCCTCACCTGAGGATTCCCCAGTGCTCTCTTCTGCGCTGGAGAGATCTGGAATTATTTTTATTGGGTTCTGCAGAGAGGCAGAGGGGGCATGTGAATGACTCATCATGTCAGTGAAGAATGCTTTAATCAACATCTATTCATTTTATCCAAAGGGCTAGCAAGCTGTCTGGGCATTCCTTGGGCCATTGTCCAGAAGGAAGCTCTACATCCCAAAATGTTAGGCTCCGAGATAGTTCAGAACTTGCTTATGGGAACCGAGCAACCGAGCATCAGGAAAGAGGCTTCTGCTATGTGGCCCCACAGCGTCCACTGTCAGGAGCCCCAAGCCAGGGTGTTTAGTGAGGAGCACAGTGCAGCTGTCTTAGGGGAGGACCAGCTCACAAGGTCAAGGGCATCCTCAAACTGCCTTCACAGAATTCAGTGGAATCGCAAAGATTGGCAGGGCTTCCGTGGTGGCTCAGTGGTAAAGAATCCACCTGCCAATGCAGGAGATACAGGTTCGACCCCTGGGTCAGAAAGATCCTCTGGTAAACGAGATGGCACCCCACTCCAGTGTACTTGCCTGGAAAATCCCGTGGACAGAGAAGCCTGGCGGGCTACTGTCTACGAGGTCACAAAGAGTCAGACACGACTGAGCAGCTAAACAACAATAGGCGCAAATTCACTTGCAACTGGCCCGCTGGCACAGGAGGGCCTGCCAAGTGGGGGCTCCTTGGCAGAATGAGTGGGGGACAGCTGCACAGTGGAAGGGCCCTTTCTAATAGCCCCTTCACTCTTCTACGTGACAGCATGCAGCCCTCCAAGAGGGGACCAAGTTTGCGGACAAAAATTTCCAAGTCTGCCCAGCAACAGTGCTTCTTCTCCATGGGGGCCCCTTGAACAAGCTCACAGAAGAAATTCAACCCACTAACAAAGGAAGCTGCACCAAACTCGTCTCAAATGGAAGGGAAGGACTTTTCTCACCCAAGCATCAACCCATCACCAAACTTGGAATGCCTACTATGTACTAAAGAGTTATGGTTCATCATTAAATTAACAAAATGTTTATTTCCTTTAAAGTTATAAAAATGAATAACCACCAAATGTACTAAGTTATCCTCCATTAGGTCTGAGGTGAGGTTTATTTCATATTATTAAAACAATTTAATAAAATTTCTTTTCTTGGGGCTCTCAAATCACTGCAGGCAGTGACTGCAGCCATGAAATTAAAAGAGGCTTGCTCCTTAGAAGAAAAGCTATGACCAACCCAGACAGTGTATTTTAAAGCAGAGACATGACTTTGCTAACAAAGGTCCATATAGTCAAAGTTATGGTCTTTCCAATAGTCATGTACGGATGTGAGCATTGGACCAAAAAGGTTGAGCACTGAAGAACTGATGCTTTCAAACTTTGGTGTTGTGGAAGACTCTTGAGAGTCTGGTGGACAGCAAGGAGATCAAACCAATCACTCCTAAAGGAAATCAACCTCAAGTATTCATTGGAAGGACTGATACTGAAGCTGAAGCTCCAAGCTTTTGGCCACCTGATGCAAAGAGCTGCCTCACTGGAAAAGACCCCAATACTGGGAAAGACTGAGGGCAGGAGGAGAAGGAGACGACAGGACAAGCTGGCTGGATGGCATCACCAATTCAACGGATATGAGTTTGAGCAAACTCTGGGAGATCGCGAAGGACAGGAACGCCTGGCATGCCACAGTCCATGGGGTCTCAGAAGTCAGGCACGACGGAAGAGCTGAACAGCATCAGGTAAAACAGGTGAAACAGTTGGGGACCCTGACGAAAGCCTGCGTATTTCACCTCTGATGCCAGGGATCAGCTTCCCCAGCAACACACAGCAGGGCGTGCCCTCGCCCCTAGCACAGGTGTGCCCCAGTGTGGGGGACTCAGAAGGCACACGTGTGCACACTCAGAAGGTGTGCTCCAGTGTGGGGGACTCAGAAGGCACACGTGTGCACACTCAGAAGGCACACGTGTGCACACACACACGAAGATGCGCCCCAGGCGAAGGGTGGACAAAGCTCTTTGTTCTCTCCTTTAAAGTGTCTACTACCTTGACATTGTTTTTTAGGTGAAAATTGGAGAGAAGTTGCACGGTTCGGTATTGGACATCAGAAGGACAGGTTCAGAGTAGAGGCCCCCCCACAGTCAGCGTCCATACTGAAGGATCTTGGTTTTGTCCTTTCAAAGGAGACTTCAGATGGCCACGTGTCCCTGTTCTAACAACAGAAAAAGTATGCTGGGACGCCCACGTCCCATCCCAACCGAGCTTCATCACAGCGGAGACCATTCCTGGGGAGCTGAGTGGAAGGCCATGGGTTCTCTGTGACCGTCAACAGCAGCTGCAACATGAAGGCATCCAGTGGCCTTGGGTGGGGGGCATATGGAATTTGACTCTTGGGGTCACATCACCAATGTCCAACCAAAGACAGAACTTTTCAGCATCCCAAGACCACTCCAACTCTTAAGTTTTAAGTTCTTAGTGATTCAGCTTTAGAAAATTCCAACTAACCATAACCTTCCATATTCTGGACTAAATCTTATTTAGTTCACAGCAGTGATGGCAGATTTGGTGTTTTGAAGAGGAGACGATAGCTATTATATATCTTACACTTGCTTGACTCATAACCCTAAGGACATTTTCAAGCTGACAAGAGTACATACGGCTGTTTTGATTCGTGTTACAGCCCATGTTTGCTACTTTGTTTTAATTCTGTTCTGTGGCAGGGTTGCACCCTAATGCTCTTATTTTGTTTTCTGAGTCACAAGAAGTAAATGGGGAATGTGCTTTAGAGATCTAAAAACTAAAAAAAAAATTATTCTTGCAACATGCTCAGCAAGCGGTTAAGTAAAAAGAGACGCAAGAGAACGACATGGGAGCAGACAGAAGAAACCAGCTGAAGTCTAGGGCATGAGACACGAAGGCATGCTTTAACCTTGGGGGATCCCACGTCCAGGAAGCCAGCCCAAAGCGACCACGGCAGTGAGGTATGTACCTCCTCTGGAGTCTCAAAGCCATCCGTGCTCCCCAGCCCTGCTTGAATTCCCAGGTGGGCCTGTACAAATAGTGACGGACACACTGTCCCTGGAAAATGGAGATGCTGGGGTCCAGGTAATTGCCACGTCATCCAGCACAAGCAGGCGGTCCAGCCCTCCTCTGCGGTCAGCACCGCAGTCTACAGCGTGGGCACCCGGAGCTGTCTAGCTGATGCCTCACTCTGAACCTGGCACCTGCACAGGAGACCTATGTCCTGCCCTCCCTGCCCGCACACACCGTCAGGGCCTGTCTCCTCTTCCTTTGCTTCCTGCCTCCCTTTTCTACCCCTTTAACTCTCCTCCCCCAGCTCTGCCGCATTTTTCCGCTGTATCTTAGGCTAGAAACGCCTCCTGCCATGACCCAAGCCCTTAGCAACAGTGATGCAGGAGGCTCAGCCCTTGGGAGTCCATCGGAGGAGGAACAGAGCCTCCTGTTCTGAGATGCGAGAGAATGGAGGTGTGGCGTCTCTTTAATGCCTCCGGTCCAGTCCTGGAAACACTTCTTGTTCAGCTGGATCAGCCCGGATCAGGAACATGAGACGTGCCTAGACCTCACTTGCGCATCTCTCAGCTGCCTCTGGTTTTACCCGGGGAAAATGAAGGTTTTTGCAGGCAGGATACTTGAAGGTTTTCCCACCTGAGAAACAGCGAAGGAAACAGGATCTTCGTGTGTTCAGGCTGCTTTGCACTTTGATAGAATAAGTGCAAATAAAACTACCATGATGCATGGGGTTGGTTACAAAAACACAAAGGAATCTTCTTGTTTCTTGAATACTGAAACCCTCACAAAAATCTGTGAAAGGAACTTTTGCTGGGGCATTGATGTATTCAAACTCTCCTAATTTTTAAAATTTCCTGTGTAAGAAACTCTCTTGGCTTTGCNCTTCCAGCAGGCCCGGAGTGTGCATCCGCCCAGCCCCCGGGGATGGGTGGGCACTCCTTCTGGACCCCAGCTTAGGAGCCAGGGAAGACAGCCCCCCGGCCAGGACCTCCAGCCCAGCCAGCCTGTGGCCGGCCACAGGGACAGGTTGCCAGGCCCCGGGCAGGCCTTGGCCGCCAGCATGTCCGTGTGAGGCTGGGAGTGGCTGAGACGGAAAGCGACTCTCCTGGGAGTGGAGACGGAAGGAACTAGAAGCCACCACTTGACGTCTCTTTAGAGCCTGGGAGTATTTGTGGAAGCCGTCCCCATGACTGTTGGAAAGATGCAAATTTGGTGAAATCATCAGCTGTATGGCTCCAGGCTGTTTCCCGAACACCCTGATTCGGAACAGGAGGGAAGGTATTAGCGTCAGACACCAGCAAGGCCAAGTTCACGTTGCTCAGAGGTAGCCCCTAACCAAACTCCGCCAAGTGCTGCAGAAGAAGGTTTGTTATCTCAGGAAGACAGTTCATCCAGCGAAGCCCCCCAAAAGGAAGAAACAATCCTTAAGGCTGGTTCCGGGGGAGCAGGAGGGGAGCCCACCTTGCAGACCAGAAAAGAGGCGATCACCAGGGCGCCCTCAACCCCGCTTCTGCAGTGAAGGGGCTCACTTCACTGCAGAGTGAGAGGCAATTAAAAGCAAAGATATTTTTCCAGCCCTGTTTTAAGTTCCACATCAAATATTCCTTCAGACATTCAAGAATACACTTATCTGCAAATGAAGGGCATAAGCTATGCTATTGATTTTTGCATAGGATCTGCTCTTTATGAAAAGCATCTGACTAACTCCAGCAGATACTATGAAATCTCGCCTTCCATTAGAAAGAGCCCAATGAATGAGTTCATGCAAAGAGATAATCCATCCGGTTCCTCGGGCTTGTCTGACCTCTTACCCGCCTTCCAGTTGGCAGAAGTTTGGGGGCAAATTAAAACGGTTCAGCCCGGTAGTGGATTTAATGCAGAAAATCATCCTTCGTGCCTGCACCATAGCAAAGGTCTTTAAGTGATGCGGTTACAACAGACCCCAAATGCCACAGCCTATAAACGAAATATCTCATCAATTTGCTGAGCATAAATTCTATCTTAAAACTCCAGCCCACCAGGATCAGGACATAAAGTAGCCTTTCAGTCAACTGCGTTGAGCAGTGTGATACAAGGCGTCTATAAAATATTTTACTGGGTTTTCATGTTTAGTGAATTTGAAGTGAGTTTAATGGGAAAGCAAAAACAGAGAGAGAGTACAAGCCGTTACTGGGTTCCTTTTTTTTTTTTTTTTAAGACTGGTCCTGTTGGCTTTTGGTTGCCTTTTCTTTCTCTTTAAACAATTGAGGAAGGCGCCGGGAATTGGGGAAGGCAGTTTTTATGTTGCCACCACGTGAAACAGTTGATTCAGCTTATAACTTGGTAAAGAATGGAACTTGAAGCAGGCTCTGCATGTGTGTCTGTGCGCGCATGCCCCAGTGTGTGTGTGTAAGCACGTTTTGTGAGAAGGAATGCAAAAAGCCAGGAAAAGCAGAGAGAGCTGTTAGGCTCCAGCTATATCTATGCATTGTGTATTTAGTTTTCTTTCATTTTCCCCTCAGAGGATGGAGAAGGTGCTGTAATTTTCAAAATACTGCAAAAAACATTTCTACAAATCGCTGTGCTGTCTGCCCACATACGTTAAGCAGCACAAAATAAGCGAGGGGCCCCTTCAACACAAGACACTTTTTTTTTTTTTGCATTTTCTGTAACAACATAAAAGCTGCTGTTATGACAAGAAGTCTGGTAGTTCACCCTTTCATTTATAATTTAACCACAGCCTATATAACATAATCCAAAAATATGGGGCATGATTAGTATAAAAATCAAATGCAGGGGAGGCTTTTTGAATCCTCCAAGTGCAAAACAAAACCAAAAAAAAAGGAGAGAGGAAGAAAACATGGCAGGCATTGGAAAAGACGCGATATTTCTTTAATACTTCATTTTAAACTACCTAATTGTGTTTTTAAGCTTCGGTTCCTGTAATTTTGCAAGACGAGGCATTCCAGTGAGGAAACATATGGTGAGGGATTTTTCACCCACATAGCAGGAGTGCCTCATGCACTTATCTGCTGCTTTCGTGTCACAAAATCCACCACTGAATTTATCCAGTCACCCATTAAAGAAAGAAAAGAATTAAAGGAAAAGGAGGGCTTAAATCCCCTAATGCTACAAGAAGGAGTGAAATATGGTATCGAGTTCAAGTCAGAGGGGTGCTGGAGCTTCCTGACTTTTTATGAGACCAGCAAGTAGCAATTAGCAATCCGAAGCTGCAGAGTGATTTCAGGGCCAGATCAGTCAGCCCCTCAAGACGGCCCCGGGTCCAGCTTCAGCACCTTCACCGCTTAGCTTCCAAGGCGGCCACTCTGGAGGGTCAGTCTTGCGTGAGCTAGGTCAGTAGGCATAAAGATTCGGTACAGATCGGGGAGTAGGGAGATGGGTAGATAAACAGATGAAGGCACACTTACTTTTATTTTTAAAGTCCCTTTGTAATTGTCACTTGAAACATAGTTGCCTTCACATTAAAGGGCAGCTGTCTTAGAGTAACGTTTTGTTTGGTTTTCTTTCTGGGAGACTAAGTCGGCCACTCAGGTAGGGACCGCAGTGGCAATAAAGGTCTGGGAGTGACAAACTTTAACATTTGCAAGGAAGATCTGGAAAAGGATTCCAAACACTGAAATGGTTACTTGACAAAGACCCACTCAGTTCCACACACCCCCTGAGTGTGTGTGTGTGCACGCCGTGTGGAGTGTGTCTAAGTGTCCTCTGGGCTCACATGCACGCGTGCAAGGAGGTGGGGGTGGGGACCAACGCTTGGCAACAGGAAGCCATGCATCTCATTATTCAAATTACAATCAGATTCCTCCTTAAATCACACTGGTGTCTCTTATCAGAAATTGTTTCCTATACTATAATCTGCTGCAATAAGTGGACATTAATTAATGCTAAATTACAATGGAATTATGTATTATATCCATATGAATACTGAATGACTCCATTATGAATAATATTATTACAGTAAATATTAAAAGGACCTGCAAGGGGTTTGTCACTGATCGCCAAGTGTTGATAACTGCCTTGGATCTTAAGTTCACATCAACTTTTAAATACACTAGCCAAACAGCGAATCTTTGATGAATACTGCTTCAAAAAATGTAGCCGAGACCTGATAAGCGAAGCCAAAACACAGCCCAGGAACTCCTCCTGGAAGGTCTGATTTATCCGAGTGACAGGAGCGCGCGTTTCCTGGCTTAGAATTCCATTCAAGCTCTATTCTCTCGGCACAGCCGTGTGTGGCTTCCCCGCTCAGCTAATGTTTTAAAAAACCCACGCACAACTTCGCCGGAGTCTTCTCGTTTTGTTGGGTGGTCATTTTGTCTTAGGGAAGAAAATCCTTAACCCTTTCCCACTTCCCACTTAAAAGATTTCAAAATACCCTGGTGGCAATTTTTTTTTCCGCAAGGCGAAACGGAGTGAGAAAAGTATAAGGTGTTAATCTTGATAATTAGTGCACAAAAGCAATTAGGGGGTCTAAAAATCCTTAAGGCGCAGAAAGCGATTTTTTGTTTATTCGCTTACCTTATTAAGTTAAATATCTGTCTGAATTAATCGCTAATGAAAGTGAAGAAGGCTCAATAACAATGAGCTTAATGAACAGCCGTGTCAGTTGCATTTCACAGGGTCCCAAATCATCGAAGATTGCAAGCCGACTCACTATTCAAAATTACTTTTCTGCCCAATTTTCTGTTTGCAAAGCAGTAAATTATTTACATTTATTGTGCTTATTTAAGCACTTAAATGACTATGAATGGAGTACGGGCGCATTTAAAAAATATGGAACCATTGCACAACTCCACTGCTAGAAATCCCCGTTATTTTCCCCTGAAGGCTGCTCCCCCGCCCTTTTTCTAATCTCCCTTTTACAACAATTCATGAAAAAGGCCATTATTTCATTGAACATGTTTTAATAAGTTATTTATTATTTAACATACTTCAAGAGGCAGGGCAGTGGAAGTTACCTTACACACACCGAGAACCACCTCTTTCATAATTGTCCATTTGCCTGAGCTGAAGCGCTCCAAGTTGCCCCAGATAAAACCGTGCTGCTTGTCAGAAACAAACAAACCCTGCTTTCCACCCTGCTCATGTCATCCAGGTGGATCCTGGAAGAGGTCACTGAGACCAAGTACTGTCTTGGAAAATGCTCGTTTAACATATATTCCTCCTTTTACAGTTATTTATTTGAAATCAGCAGCCACCATTTTTTTTTTAACGTGCAGCTGCTCTTACAAACAAATCACTGTCTTGAGTTGCACTTAACAGCCCAGGGACGCAGCACGCAGGAAGCCCTCCCCAGTATGTTCTTTGCACATTTACAGAGCACTCCAGCTATACCACTAGGCAGCCCATTGACCACTGCCAAGCCCAGAGACGGCCCAGATTCATCAAACTGAGGTTAAGAGCGCATAATAAATACACAGCCACACGCAAAGAAGGGCATCACAGACAGGTGGAGGAAGGGCATCAGGGAAGGAGCAGCTGCGGAAGAGGAAGTCAGGCTCCTGGCAGCAGAGCCAAGGAGACATCGGCGACTCTGCCTGCCGGACCAGGATCGGGCCTTTCTTTTGAAATCTTCCACATTATTGCAGTGCATACTTTGCGGTGGTTTCAAACACCGGCAGACGCTCCCCACCACGTTTCCCCGCGGCCGCCCGCATGTACACACCACGCAGCCCGTGTGCGCCTCTCACTTGAGCTCACTTCCTGAGGAGTGAGAAACGGTGGCATTTTTCAAAAGTGATTTCAAACAATTTGCGTGTGTGTGTGTGTGTGTGTGTGTGTGTGTGTGTGTGTGCCTGTATGCGTGTGAAAGTAGCCATATTTATTATTCAGACCTGACTATTTCTAAGTGTTTTCCCCAAAGATACGGGGCAGTGTCACCGCGGCGGTTAAAAAGCCCCATGCTATTCATAAGAGATTATGCTGGCGTAAACATTACAATAGCAGTAATGATCTAATTAAAAGAATCAGACATACTTAAAAGAGTCCCTTCTTTGGAGGGAGTGGGGGGAAGAAAAAAATCAATGATGCAATCCACAGTCCGGAATGGGGCGAAGCCTTTTACTGTGATCAAACACAGTCTATCTGGTACATATCTGAAGTCCTCTGGTCTTTGTTATTTAATGTGATGCGGAAGATCAAAGATGCGTGCGGTATGTGTTCCAGGGTTCCAGCTGAGTCGCTGTCATATGTTAAGCTTCTTTTTTTAAGTTGGCTATAATTCTACCTTCCTCCAAGTGAACAGGGCTCCCATTCAACTAAGCATTTCCTTAAATCTGGCAAGAATCTTGTGTGGGATTTTCCTTCAGCAGCCGAAATGCAGCCAAAATGCACACACATACACCGAGCTTTGCAAGGCTCGGAGCTCCACGCAGGCTCCCAGGGTGCCCACTCCACCATAAAAATTGCCAGGGTTCCTGTGTGCCGTTCAGACCCGGAGAGAGGAAAAAAAAAAAAGTGTACGATCGCCAGTGGCTAATTGTTTACATGAGCACCGATGCGTGCAGGCTTTATGTTTTGGGGTTTCTTTTTCTCCCCGAGCTTGCCTTCTTTCACCTACCTCCCAACACCTGAAGTGGGGCCTGCAAACCAGGTTTGAAATGCGGTCCGGAGGAACGCGGCTGCCAGGATGGAGTAGGATGAGGGATGCAGCCTGGGAGCCGGGGCCGGCAGGGACGTCATCCCCACAGGAGGCCACAGGGGGGAGCTGTGGCTCTGCTCAGGGCTGCCAGAGCCGGCGGGGGGGAGGAGGGGGGAGGGCAGAAAATATACTGTAGCAAAGCGACGGTGGAAGGGGAAAGGTAGGTTTTATAAGTTCCTGAATTTTATGACTATGCTGCAACAGTGCAATGTCCACTCAATCTGTTGCGAAGTTAGCACAGAAAACATGCACGGGGCATATTAAGTACAGGATGAAATGCTGTCGTGAATATTTATTAGCCAAAATATAGGTTCTCAAAAACAGAAATAAAACAGGGTAATAGATGAAGGGAAGAATAGATTTAACACTGAAATAAATATCAAAGGTGCAAAGAAAAGGCAAAATATAGTGTTCAAACAAAGCTGTGAATTGGGTCCAGATTTAATGCCCCCCTAGGGAAGAAAAGGTTGGGCAGAGTTGGAATTGAGATACCGCTTTTAGAACACAGCCCCTGTAATGCTGTCAGCTTTATTTCCTTTGACAAATGTGAAATAAAATTTGTCAAAGTTAGGGCTTGGAAAGTTGGCTATTGAAAATTCAATTGGTAATAACTAGTATAGCCTAGCACTCGGGAGATTTTTAAAGGAGAGGGATGTTTAAGACACGGGGGTGGGGGTGGGGGGTAAAGCACTGCATATTGTCTCACTTTTGAAAAATTTAGCAGTTGACTCAGGCAACTGGATTTCTGGGTTTCCTATTAGCTGGGTTCACCGTTGAAAGGTGGTCATTTAAAACCCGTTTCCAGGATGATGACAATTGCATCTTCAAGTCTGACGATCTCGAGGTGCCTGCCCCGTGAAGACACGTCTTTGCCCAGTAATACAAGTGTGGGCGCCACTGTGCCGTGGGTGTGGCTCTGTGCCCGCTTAACAGAGCTCCTGAGTTTGCCTTTCCTCGGACCGTGAATTCGATGCGTGCAGAGTGCACACCGTGACTTGCTGGGAACGCTGAATAACAGACTTCTCCTGTCCTCACCATTTGCCGCTCAGCATCCGCCGCCTTCCCCTCTCCTGGCAGATTTTCGAAGGTGGCTCAGAGGAGCCGCTTCAGGCCTGTGCTGCCCGCCCAGCCTCACCCCCGCCCCACTCCTTACCTCTGCTGCTCCTGGGGACAAGCCACATCTAAGAAAATAGAGCTCCTCTGCCTCCATTTCGATAACCAAG
>SJYW01044528.1:1292056-1293166 GCA_006410735.1 Raphicerus campestris | reverse complement strand
AAAAAATCAATGATGCAATCCACAGTCCGGAATGGGGCGAAGCCTTTTACTGTGATCAAACACAGTCTATCTGGTACATATCTGAAGTCCTCTGGTCTTTGTTATTTAATGTGATGCGGAAGATCAAAGATGCGTGCGGTATGTGTTCCAGGGTTCCAGCTGAGTCGCTGTCATATGTTAAGCTTCTTTTTTTAAGTTGGCTATAATTCTACCTTCCTCCAAGTGAACAGGGCTCCCATTCAACTAAGCATTTCCTTAAATCTGGCAAGAATCTTGTGTGGGATTTTCCTTCAGCAGCCGAAATGCAGCCAAAATGCGCACACATACACCGAGCTTTGCAAGGCTCGGAGCTCCACGCAGGCTCCCAGGGTGCCCACTCCACCATAAAAATTGCCAGGGTTCCTGTGTGCCGTTCAGACCCGGAGAGAGGAAAAAAAAAAAAAAAAAAGTGTACGATCGCCAGTGGCTAATTGTTTACATGAGCACAGATGCGTGCAGGCTTTATGTTTTGGGGTTTCTTTTTCTCCCCGAGCTTGCCTTCTTTCACCTACCTCCCAACACCTGAAGTGGGGCCTGCAAACCAGGTTTGAAATGCGGTCCGGAGGAACGCGGCTGCCAGGATGGAGTAGGATGAGGGATGCAGCCTGGGAGCCGGGGCCGGCAGGGACGTCATCCCCACAGGAGGCCACAGGGGGGAGCTGTGGCTCTGCTCAGGGCTGCCAGAGCCGGCGGGGGGGAGGAGGGGGGAGGGCAGAAAATATACTGTAGCAAAGCGACGGTGGAAGGGGAAAGGTAGGTTTTATAAGTTCCTGAATTTTATGACTATGCTGCAACAGTGCAATGTCCACTCAATCTGTTGCGAAGTTAGCACAGAAAACATGCACGGGGCATATTAAGTACAGGATGAAATGCTGTCGTGAATATTTATTAGCCAAAATATAGGTTCTCAAAAACAGAAATAAAACAGGGTAATAGATGAAGGGAAGAATAGATTTAACACTGAAATAAATATCAAAGGTGCAAAGAAAAGGCAAAATATAGTGTTCAAACAAAGCTGTGAATTGGGTCCAGATTTAATGCCCCCCTAGGGAAGAAAAGGTTGGGCAGAGT
>SJYW01044528.1:1282056-1287056 GCA_006410735.1 Raphicerus campestris | reverse complement strand
CAGTAATGGTGGCAGGAGCAGCAGTAGGGGTGGTCCATGGTGCTTGGTGGTAACAGCTGTGGTAGGAGTGGGTAGTAGCTGGTGTAGCAGGCGGTAGCGGGTAGTAGTCTCCATCTGCGACAGCTGAGACAAACGTTTCAGCTCAGACAGAGCACAAGCGCACTGCCCTCCTGCTGGGCCCAACATTCAGGGGCGCCATCCAGCCCACCAGAGGAGAGATGGCACGTGAACCCCAAGCCCGGGGGTGCAGACAGTCATGACCCGCCTGTCCTGCCACGGAAACCCTGGCCTGCAGCGGGCCCCCTTCGGGACCCCCTTGCCCACCCTTCCCTCTCTCTGAGCTCTTCTGACACCCCATGCCACTCCTGATGCCTCAGCTCTTCATGGCACGTCACATTTCCACGCGTGAACACACACGTGAGCACGTTCAGGACCGGGGTTCTCTGTCTGTGGAGTGTGCTCGGGGAACCATCACTCCCCCAGCCTGACAACGGACGCCACAGAGTCTGGCTGTGAAACTTAATGCCAGCACTTGCTGCCAAGTGACTTCCCTGCCTCCATCATCAGACCTCTCATCTGTAAAATGGGTAAGTAGTAGCATCTCCCACACAGGGACACTCCGAGATCAAAGGATGTGCTCAGCTCACTGTCTGATACGCAACAAAAGTGTCCAGCAAAGGAGGTCCTATGGGAACCTTTGGCAGCAGCGGGGTACAACTGCTGGTTTATCATTGCTCCTCCTCAGTTTTACCATCTGTAGAATGGGGACTACATCCTCGACTCTGCATGAGTTTTGTGTGGTTTTGGATAACGCATATAAACTGTTGCAACATAGTAGATGCTCAACTTACTTTGTGAGCAAGTCTGTATTTTTATCCCCGGAGAGCTTTGCCGATGTAATAGACACTCCACAAACACTTGACTCGTTGAGAAAAGAATTCCTCGTGGTAATTGCCTGTATTCATACTGATACAAACTAACTCCACTCACCCTTTCAAAGGGAAATAAAAACAAAATATGAAGCTTCCCAGATGGCAAATGGGCATCCAATCAGCAAGCATCACTTTGCAGAGCTCTGTGGGGCGAGTCCTGAGTTTCTCAATTGTACAACTGTGTATACGCTCCTGTCAGAAGGACTATTCAATCTGCCTTGCTTCATTTTTAAAAGTTAGCAGGTTTTCAGGCTCCAAAAGTATCATTATAGTTGGAATGGAATTCTGCCTCCTCCACCAGCAATGTAATAAAATCTTCGAGTCTGAGAAAAAGTCAGGAAAGTTCAAATGTCAACCAGGTTAGCATTAAAATTGTTAGAAAACAGGAACCGTAATTTGGGGATTGAAAAAGAGGTAGAATTCATGTTGTAAGTGCAAGTGGTCTGGAAATAGATGTTTATCTTGGCCATTTTCAGGGAAGTGACATCATATTGCGTGTCTACTGGGATATTAGTCTTGCGTTTTTCAATCCAGATTTTGGCACTAAAGTTGGCAAAATTAGACCATTTCATTAAACTGATCTTCAAGGCGTCCACCTCTCCAGCCCATTACAACACACCTATGACATGACTCGAGAACAATGGGTGAAAAATGGGCTATAAAGTAGGAATGGCCTGCTTCATGTAAAGTGGCTTTTATAGCGCAGCTGTACCTGCATTTATCGATACTGTAAAGCAGCAAGATCGTGCTGCTGCAAAGCACAGCATTTGTTTAAAAAGAGAGAAGGAGAAAAAGAAAAACATATCCACCTATTAATTTTAAAAATGCAATCCCGAAGCCTTCTTAAGCTAACTGGGCACTTTGTAAAAAGCACTTGCCACTTTATCCTCTGACGTCTTCCACACTGATTTCAGAAGCTTCCTAAGATTTGTGAAACAGAAAGGCAATTTGGAGGAGAAAAAAGAAAAAAACAAAAGGCTTTGTTGTACTGTAAAAGCAGTTTCCATGCCCCGCTCAGGAAAAGCCAGATATTCAAGTGCCTGGAACCTGTAAATGTGGCTTCACAGTCACAGGGGTGCTGGGCCTGGCTGTGGGGGTGGGAGTGGGGGTCTGCCCATCTTGGGTCTGAATGGGAAAAACTCCAAGTAGGAAATCCTGCAGGAGTTTTTATTGCTGATTTCCTTTCGGGAAGGTGGCATTGTTTCTGCCTACAATGACTGGGGAAGGGTGTACATTGGATGGGTTGACAGCTCCTTCAGAGTTCCCGCCGGCTGCAGGAGTGAGTGCATGCTTGCTGAGCAGGTCTGAGCTGTTTATAAGTAAGATCGTGCGGGCGCCCAAGTTTCCCTTCCCTCGAAACGGCTTTTAGCATCATGTTTTGATTAAGAAAACATTCTAGACACAATGCAAGGGGTACCTCCCTGCCTGCAGCGCTCTGTGTTCAGAAGTCAAATCCTTGCCCCTCCCAGCAGCCAAAGCTCCGAAAGCCCTGCTCTGAGGAGTCCACCTGCCCCGCAGGCAGGGGGAAAGGGCAGCTTCAAACATTTCCTCCCCTTTTCCTTGACACATTCTTTACCAGAAACCCTTCTCCAGCGTCAGTGGGCTCGGACACAATAGAATTCCATCCGCCGGGTTAAAGCGGGGCGCGCGTTCAGAGCAACAATAAAACGAATGTCTAAGAAACCCATTACTGGTTTCATTTCAGGCCTGCTCTCCATTCCTCCCCAGCACCAAATGCCATCCTCACGCCGAGGCAGATGTTGTCACAGCTGCCGCCTCGAAGAGCCGACAGTCTGCAGTGTGGGCCCCACGCTCGGGGTCCCAGGGGAGAGACCAGGGCGACAGGAGGCAAGGACGATGGCAGCAGAGGCGACTCTGTCTCCAGTGCAACGCTGAGCTCAGCGCTAACCTGCCGCCAGCCTTGCGTGCTTCCTTATGGCTGCCCTCCGGAAAACTGGCTCGGTGGAGCTGCTCAGCTTCCTTCTCCGAGCTTGCTTGCCTCCACTCTCCTTCCAACAATGGGCGCTCCAGCCAGTGTGCTTAGAGAGACACACAGCAGAGCAAACTGTTCCCGGCTTACTCTTTGAAATCCTGCCCCCATCGCGTCAGCCTGGCAAACTCCTCTTCATCCTCCAAAACCCACTGAAACTTCTCCTTCTCTGTGAAGCCTTCCCTGATCCAACCACACCTGCTAGGTCTCTTCAGTCATGTCCGATTCTTTGTGGCCTTATGGACTGGAGCCCGCCAGACTTCTCTGTCCATTGGATTTTCCAGGAGAGAAGGCTGGAGTGGGTTGCCATTTCTTTTTCCATAATCAAAGTTAATTCTTCTGCACAACATCTGCATTTCAATATCTGTCCTATGTATTCTAGTTACTGCAGTTCTAGTATCAGCATCTCAGATCCAAGTCCAAATGTCTGCCCTGGGGGATTTCCCAGGCCACTGGCGAGGCCAGGCCTGGGTTTTATTGACCCTTTAATCCTCCACACCTGGCACAGTGTCTGGCATAGGCTGGCACAGAGTAGGCAGGAGGGAGGAAAGGAACTAAAGGGAGGTTGGGGGTGAGGGCAAAGGGATGCCAGGCAGCCATGCCACCTCCGAGTAAAACATGCTTCCAGAGTGAAATCACACTCTNGCTCAGCTTCCTTCTCCGAGCTTGCTTGCCTCCACTCTCCTTCCAACAATGGGCGCTCCAGCCAGTGTGCTTAGAGAGACACACAGCAGAGCAAACTGTTCCCGGCTTACTCTTTGAAATCCTGCCCCCATCGCGTCAGCCTGGCAAACTCCTCTTCATCCTCCAAAACCCACTGAAACTTCTCCTTCTCTGTGAAGCCTTCCCTGATCCAACCACACCTGCTAGGTCTCTTCAGTCATGTCCGATTCTTTGTGGCCTTATGGACTGGAGCCCGCCAGACTTCTCTGTCCATTGGATTTTCCAGGAGAGAAGGCTGGAGTGGGTTGCCATTTCTTTTTCCATAATCAAAGTTAATTCTTCTGCACAACATCTGCATTTCAATATCTGTCCTATGTATTCTAGTTACTGCAGTTCTAGTATCAGCATCTCAGATCCAAGTCCAAATGTCTGCCCTGGGGGATTTCCCAGGCCACTGGCGAGGCCAGGCCTGGGTTTTATTGACCCTTTAATCCTCCACACCTGGCACAGTGTCTGGCATAGGCTGGCACAGAGTAGGCAGGAGGGAGGAAAGGAACTAAAGGGAGGTTGGGGGTGAGGGCAAAGGGATGCCAGGCAGCCATGCCACCTCCGAGTAAAACATGCTTCCAGAGTGAAATCACACTCTGAGTGATCTCCCAGAGTGGAAGCCACCTTGGGAGATGCTGAGTGATCTCCATGGCAGGGTAGGGAGGGCGGAGCTCCTTGCTTCTCTTGACCTGAAAGTTTGTAGAGGCTGAGAAGGCTGAGGCTAACTCTGTGCTGGAGAAAGCGGAGCCCTCAAGGCTGGAGAGCACGTGCCTTCTGCTTCACATGATACATATCTGCCTCGCATCCACTGGGCATCAAGAACTCGAAAAGTAATATCTTAGTCCAAAAAAAAAGTGAAAAAGACAACTGGCCCTCTAGGCAAGCACCCCTGTCCTCGTCTTGTGCACTCAATGGCAGGCCTCTTGTTGATGCTATAAAGGCCACACACCCCCACAGTCTCACACCCGCAGAACAGCTGTGTTGCACCATACCACCGTTCCTGTAGTCCAGTCACACACCCGAGACTGGCTGTGGGCTACTGAACAGGAATCGCACTCTGTAAAAAACCCAAATGGGGGGGGAGGGGCATGGAAAATTTGAATTTTTTAAAATTTAAAAACAAGTATACAGTTATGTATGTAGCTACCTAAGACTGTAACATAATTGGCCACTGTCAAGTATTCTTGTCTACCACAAGAATGCTACCAACATTTCAATACAATAGAGATTTTCTGTACCTGGCCCTTTTGTCTGCAGGTATATGGTCATCAAGATTTTTAAGACTCTTCTTGATGTAGAATTGATTTCTACAAGAGGATTCACAGTGCCATGGAAATATCCCTGTACCCCCCAAGAGGGAAAAGCCT
>SJYW01044528.1:1252056-1277056 GCA_006410735.1 Raphicerus campestris | reverse complement strand
TCCTTCACTAATTCCCTCCTTGGAAAGCCCCCGCCTTCTGGTTCATGTTCATCGGGATTCAAGGTAGGGACCTGATCCCTTTTTCACCAGTCTCACCGGTCCCGCCATGGGAAAGCTGTCAGGATGGGACCAGCTGGCAGCTGGGGTGATGGTGAGAAGCAACGTGGGCGTGAACCCCACCTCCTGGCGTCGAGTTGGCGGCGAGGCCCCCTGTGCGTGTTTGGCTCCTAGTTTCCCGGGATGCATCTTGTCCAGATAAACTCACACGCGTAGTTCTCTGGGGCTGTTAGATGCCGAAGTACCAGCAATGTTAAGAGAACTTGGAAAAGAACGGGAAAGACACGCTTGCCGAGCCTGCATCACCCGGCGTCTTGTTTCTCGGGAAGCTAGTGGCGGCCACTGTCATCCCACTGCAAATGGTGCAGCCCTTCTCTTATTAAATGTTGTTCCGTGGGGGTCTGAGCCGGTTCCAGAGGATTCTTGAATAACAGTCCTAACAGTAACGACCATAAAAAGTCTCCATTGTTCAGGCCTCCCACAACCACTACACATAATGCTGGTGTCTACAACATCCAGAAGTGGCAGCTGGATACGAAGCTTCACAATCAGTGCAAAATAGATGGAGCAATATACGTTCAGTCTGGGCGTCTGTTGATCCACAGCGCCTCCTATCAACGCCCAGCACCCTCTGAGCTCTCCCAGGGTCACAGGGCCGCCTCCAGGGCTATGTGCACACTGGCCCACAGGCGTGTGGCACAGCCCTGATTTTCGGCTGACTACTGAGGAGTTCCCATAGTGATAATGATGTGGCATGTGCATCTATTGGGGATATATGAAATTAGAGAGAGGCTCTGTTTGCTTTGGTCCTCTTTCTAGAGTAATTACAGTGACTGCCACTCATTCCTGTGCTCTTGCCCTGATTATTCTAGAGTCACCAGGAGAACCAGGCTATTAACGTTTAGTCATGCTAAGGAACATACGGCAAAGTGACAACTTGTCATGTTGGCATTATCAATGCTGCAGAATCCTCACGCTGTGGATCCAATTTTCACAGTATCTCTGAGCACTTAACTTGAGCAGGTAGGGACATGCAATCCTTGAAGGCCACAGAGCGGTTTCCAAATTTGCTTCCCCTTTAATTGTGGCAGAACCATAATGAGATTCTGTTTGGTATTAATTTGATCATTTGCCCCCCAAAACGTGAAGTTTGCTAAAGCCCATCAAGAAACTTCCAAAGAGTCTCCAAAGGAGGTGAGTTGACCATGGGAGGGGAGAGAGGTCACCACTGTTTCTTGCTCATGTGAAGGATTTTGAGTTTCTTAGGTCAACATCAGATCTGAACATTACATCAGCTCTAGCACCTTCTCGGAAGAGTTCTATAACAAAATGACTTTGAGAGAAGAAGGTCCAACTTGGGCAGAGAATGCCAGATATCACAACACACACACACACACACACACACACACACACACACAACTATTGGAGATGATGTTTAGGAACAAAACAGACACAACAAGGACATCAAAACTCACTCTAACACTTCAAGGTGCAAAAAAATATCCCCCCTGTTGTTTATTTTCCACTATTTGAGGCACAGACATACTTTCCTGGGTTTTGAGAGCCTATGATTGTACATGTCGTGCAAAGATGAGAACGACGAAAACGCAACAAGCTAGGAAAAGTTCTCGGTGAGAGCTGACAGGCTGTGTAGCTTTGCTGGAGAGAAATTGCAGAAGAAACGGGGACAAGTGCAGCCTGATATTAATACCTGCCCAAGTGAAGTCACTGCAGGCGAGGCGAGACCTCAGAGAGGCCCGTTTTCCTTGCCGCACGTTCCACCTTGGCTGCAGTGAGTCTTTCTGATATGGCCTTGGCCTGATGACTCAGGCAGCAGATCTGAGGGAGGAGGCAGACCCCCCGGCACCAGGCCAGAGCTGGCAGCCCCAGGGCAGATAAGCGGGCATGCCGGATATCCTCCCCACCAAGGGCGGGCTGCTGAGGACTGGCTGCTGCCTTGAAGGGACAGCCGGAGCAAGGACACAGCAGGGAGGGGGCAGGAGGGGCTGGAGGAGCCCAGGAGTGTCTCCAGCTTCCCCAGCACAGCCCACAAGCGCCACAGCTCCTTGCCCATCCAATATCCAGCCAGGGCCAGCCCAGGCAGGGACTCAAAAGAGCGGACAGCTGGGCCATGGTGTGCATCTCGTGGGAACCAAGAAGGATGAGGGAGGGGAGGAGGAAGAGAGGAAGCACAACATCATGGAGCAATTACCTCCAACTAAAAAAATAATAAGTTTGTAGGCATTCTCTGCAAAAATAAATAAAAGCATATATGGCAAAAAAAGAAAAAAAAGGAAATAGAGTGACCACCATGTGAGGAATTCTCTGTAAAAGAATAAACAAAAGCATATCTGGGGGGGAAAAAAAAGGAAATAAAGACAGTGACCACCATGTGAGGCCAGGAGGATCCCCAGGTCAAACAATGCAGCATCCTAATACATGGATTACTGATTGTCTTTTGTGAATGGATATGGTTTCTTGGAGCACTTTTAGGCTTTACTTATAGACAAGCTGAGCAGAAACTACAGAGTTCCCCTGTGCTCTCTTATCCCAGCTCCCCAGCTTCCAATGATTCAGTATTTATCCATTGTCATTCACGACAGTCCACAGCTTACATGACAGTCACTCTGTGTTGTATGTCTATTCAGCTCAGTTCAGTTCAGTCACTCAGTTGTGTCCAACTCTTTGCCACCCCATGGACTGCAACAAGCCAGGCCTCCCTGTCCATCGCCAACTTGCAAAGCTTGCTCAGACTCATGTCCATCAAGTCAGTGATGCCGTCTAACCATCGCATCCTGTCAACCCCTTCTCCTCCCGCCTTCAATCTTTCCCAGCATCAGGGTCTTTTCCAATGAGTCAGCTCTTTGCATCAGGTGGCCAAAGTATTGGAGTTTGAGCTTCAGCATCAGTCCTTCCAGTGAATATTCAGGACTGATCTCCTTTAGGATGGACTGGTTGGATCTCCTTGCAGTCCAAGGGACTCTCAAGAGTCTTCTCTAACACAACAGTTCAGAAGCATCAATTCTTCAGCACTCAGCTTTCTTTACAGTCCAGCTCTCATATCCATACATGACTACTGGAAAAACCATAGCTTTGACTAGACGGACCTTTGTTGGCAAAGGAATGTCTGCTTTTCTTGGGTTTGAACAAACGCCTGATACTGCGCATCTACCATTGGAGGCCTACAGCGNGAGGGGCTGGAGGAGCCCAGGAGTGTCTCCAGCTTCCCCAGCACAGCCCACAAGCGCCACAGCTCCTTGCCCATCCAATATCCAGCCAGGGCCAGCCCAGGCAGGGACTCAAAAGAGCGGACAGCTGGGCCATGGTGTGCATCTCGTGGGAACCAAGAAGGATGAGGGAGGGGAGGAGGAAGAGAGGAAGCACAACATCATGGAGCAATTACCTCCAACTAAAAAAATAATAAGTTTGTAGGCATTCTCTGCAAAAATAAATAAAAGCATATATGGCAAAAAAAGAAAAAAAAGGAAATAGAGTGACCACCATGTGAGGAATTCTCTGTAAAAGAATAAACAAAAGCATATCTGGGGGGGAAAAAAAAGGAAATAAAGACAGTGACCACCATGTGAGGCCAGGAGGATCCCCAGGTCAAACAATGCAGCATCCTAATACATGGATTACTGATTGTCTTTTGTGAGTGGATATGGTTTCTTGGAGCACTTTTAGGCTTTACTTATAGACAAGCTGAGCAGAAACTACAGAGTTCCCCTGTGCTCTCTTATCCCAGCTCCCCAGCTTCCAATGATTCAGTATTTATCCATTGTCATTCACGACAGTCCACAGCTTACATGACAGTCACTCTGTGTTGTATGTCTATTCAGCTCAGTTCAGTTCAGTCACTCAGTTGTGTCCAACTCTTTGCCACCCCATGGACTGCAACAAGCCAGGCCTCCCTGTCCATCGCCAACTTGCAAAGCTTGCTCAGACTCATGTCCATCAAGTCAGTGATGCCGTCTAACCATCGCATCCTGTCAACCCCTTCTCCTCCCGCCTTCAATCTTTCCCAGCATCAGGGTCTTTTCCAATGAGTCAGCTCTTTGCATCAGGTGGCCAAAGTATTGGAGTTTGAGCTTCAGCATCAGTCCTTCCAGTGAATATTCAGGACTGATCTCCTTTAGGATGGACTGGTTGGATCTCCTTGCAGTCCAAGGGACTCTCAAGAGTCTTCTCTAACACAACAGTTCAGAAGCATCAATTCTTCAGCACTCAGCTTTCTTTACAGTCCAGCTCTCATATCCATACATGACTACTGGAAAAACCATAGCTTTGACTAGACGGACCTTTGTTGGCAANAGAAGCATCAATTCTTCAGCACTCAGCTTTCTTTACAGTCCAGCTCTCATATCCATACATGACTACTGGAAAAACCATAGCTTTGACTAGACGGACCTTTGTTGGCAAAGGAATGTCTGCTTTTCTTGGGTTTGAACAAACGCCTGATACTGCGCATCTACCATTGGAGGCCTACAGCGCTGCCCGAGGAGCTCCGGAGCTGCCTCCTCAGCCCTCCCCCACCCCCAGGCACTAGCAAGAACTGATGATACCTGCTAACTGATGACAATGACCTAAGTATTCCCCACGCACCCCGGACATCAGCTTACTCAGTCTCACACTGGCCTGGGAGGAAGTGATAATTCCTGCCTTCATCTCATGGGTGAGGATGAAACACAGAGATGGTATGACTCGCCCCACATCACACAGCTGGCGAATGGATGAAATGAGATCCCCGTCCAGCCAGAGTCATCACCCCGCCTGCCAGGTCCTAGTCCAACNAAGAAGCCCCGGTCCTTACCCATGCGCTGCGGGTAAGAAAGAGCCAGAACTGGAGAATTCCTTTCGGGGGGCGTCCAGTCAACTACTGGGATGGTGAGCAGCAGGTCCTGGGTTCACCAGGTGAAGAGGGAGAACAGGTTGGTGCTGCTTCCCCAGTTACTTTCCTCCCTTTCAGTGAGGGCTCCGTCGGCCTGTTTGTAATCCAGATTCTCCGTGAGGAGGACAGAGAGCCCCGCTGCCCACTCGGCGGGTGAGGGGAGCTCGCACAGTGCCTCCCAGGCCTGTGCTCCCGGCGGGGACCACAGCGGAGGCTGCTGCCTGCTTATTTCTGAGACCACACAGCCGTCACGCGCCTCAGCTACAGGAATTAACCTGCTTCCAAGGCCAATCGATCCGCATCCCCTCACCTGCTCCCCACCTGGCCTGGTCCTCCTCACTCCCCGCGTCCTGACAAAGTCTTTCAGATCTCAAATCAGACGCATTGATCGAGTGCTCTCGGGCCCGACTCCCCTGGCCATCAGAAAACTCATTCTGCCCAAGTCTTTGCACGTTCTTGTCTTGACCCCCACCCCACCCCACTTAGTGATGGCAAAAGCCCCAGGAAAACCCCAGCACATCCCTAAGGGAGGCGAGGGGGCAGTCTTCTGGCACCCAGGCAGTCCAGGCCAACTAGACTGCACCAGGGTGGAGGGGAGGGTGGCGCAGGAGGCAGGTGTGGTCAGGAAGGTTACTTCCTAAGCCCTTCTCAACAGGGTCAGTGAGCAGGAAAAGAAACGGGCATCAAGTGGGTGTCCTGGCCAGCTTCTGCTCAGCATTGACTGAGAACATACTTTCACCAAGTACTGACTTGAGGCTTCTAATCATCCAAGGGCGATGAGCTACAGGAGCGCCTGAGCAGCCGGGACGTGGTGATTCCTGTAGTGACAGGTGGAGCTCAAAGTGCCAGCAGGGAGGCCACTCCTGCCTCCTGGAGCGGCTACTCCCCATGTGCCCCAGCTTGGCCAACACGGCTTAGCCTCCGCGTAGCTTATTCTGCAAGCTACCCGCTTATAGAGCAAGGCGGTGGGAGGGACAGAAAGGTTTGCTGGTCAAGAACGTTTTCAACGCACTGTCAGGCACAGCTCAAGGGCTGCTGAGTACAAGGCCGGCTGGTGGACCACAGGCCACGAGACCCATGTCTTCAAAGGACAGACCCAAGGTGTGCATGGCGCCTCACCGAGACAGACACCTCGGGATCAGGCCCCGCTTCTCCGGCTGGAATCAGACCACCTGCCCCTATGCTTTCCCTCCTCAGCGCCAGCTCCCCGGCGGAAAGGCCCTCCCCAGCCCCACCTAAAGGCAGATTTCCAGAGCTTCTGGTAGAGAGCCTCCATCCCAGACCCTCTGAGAAAGGCCCAGCTGCCCTCAGGCCCCAGGCTCACACCCGTTAGAGTCTGTTATAACCCCTTCAAGGACTTAATGGCTTTTAATTGGATGGAAAAATGAAATGGCTCGGTCTCTTCATCTTCTGTTTTCTTATCTGTAACCTGAAGATCTCATTACCACCTACTTGGCAGAACTGCTATGACAGCTAATCCCGGGGCTGCCAGGAAATACAGAGGGTGCAGCTAAAGACAGACTTTCAGATACACAGGGCGAGCTCCTTAAGGTGAGTAGGCTCCAAATACTGTGTGGGACCTACTTATACTTAAAAAAAAAAAATTGTTTTATCTGAAATTCAATTTAACTGGGCCTGCTGTATTTCTATTCACTAACTCTGGGCCCAATTAAAGGTGCCTGGCACGTGAGTAGTCCAGAGGTGGTCAGTCATGGTGATATTTGCTCACAGGTCAATCTGATCCTGGACTAGGAGTTTCTGGAGAGAAGAAGCCTCTCATTTTCCTCTCTGACTCCTCAGTGCCGGAGTCAGCAGCTGAAATGTGGTTTAGGTCAGCCAGTTTTGAATCAAAAGGCAGACGTGAAATCAGTGCTCTCTGAAGGATGATGGCAGGTAGAGGTGACTTGCTATCAGTGAAACCCTCCCCTCCTTTTCACTTCTGCTGCTGTAACACGAGTGGTTGGTTTAATTAGGACTAATTTGATAAATATTTGGGGTGCTGCTCACCACTCCCATCCCTAGACCTGGGCTGGAGTTCTCACCTTCTCTGGGGATAAAGAGATGACTGGAGTGGGCCTGCCCCAGGGGATCACGGGCTCCGCACAGGGTGGGGAGGTGGCGCTGTGCTCTGTGGTGGGGATTAGAAGGGTTGGTAAGGATTGAGTGGGTCTGCCCAGCTGAGGAAAGGGATTGAGCAAAAGCACAGGCCAGGGAAAGAAACAGTGAGCCCTGGGAGGAAGAGTGGCTGGGGTGGGTATTTCCTGTGACTGCTCTAACAGATGACCCCAAGCAGGGGAGTGCTTAAGGAAGCATGATTATTCTCTCATGGAAGTGGGAAGTCTGAAGTCCAAGTAGCAGCAGGGCTGTGCTCCTTCCAAGACTGTGGTGGAGAGCCCCTCTTTGCCCTTCCGGGTCTGTGGCTGCCAGCTCTCCGTGGCTTGTGGCCCCATCACCCGGCTCCTCCATCTTCCAGTGGTCCGGCTCTTCCTCCTCGAGTTTCTCTCGACAGGACAGCAGTTATGGGCTACAGAATCCACCCTAAGTCCAGGCGGTCTCATCTCAAGTCCTTGATTTAATCACATCAGGAATGACCCATTTTGCTAAATAAGGTCACCTTCTGGGGCTCCTGAGTCAAGGTGTGTACCCTGTTTCTGAGGCCACCATTCACCCAACACCACGAGGATGAGTCAGGACTGGCAGGCAGAGCCAGACCATGAAGATTCTCTGCTCAAAGCTGAGGAGTGCGGGGCTGACATTCCAGCCTCGGGAGCTTCTGAGAGTTTCCACCAGGAAGCGACTTGCTCAGAATTGTGTTCTGAGAAGCAGGCCCTAGAGCTAGACCACAGGGACCTGGGAGAGACTGACCGAGAAGGGTGTGCAGAGACCAGGGCTCCANTTCCACCAGGAAGTGACTTGCTCAGAATTGTGTTCTGAGAAGCAGGCCCTAGAGCTAGACCACAGGGACCTGGGAGAGACTGACCGAGAAGGGTGTGCAGAGACCAGGGCTCCAGAGATTCCGTCCTTCCATTCTGGGCCCGCCACAGCCAGTCCACCTGCTTCCCGATGCACACAGCTCCTTGAAGGTGGCTCAGGCCTCCTCCTAAGATGAGAGAGTCAGGCTTGCCGTCCCAGACAAGCTCCATAGCCTTGTCTCTGATTTTGTGAGGAAGGGAGGCAGAACTCAAAACCGTAGAGGCCACAAGTCTTCCCTGTGTTGTCTGCACGAAAGGAGCCCTCCCCTAAGCCTAACCCTATCCCTAACCCTCCCCTAACCCTAAACCTAACCCTAACCCTAACCCTAACACGCATGAAAGGAGCCCTCCCCCAATCCTAACCCTAACCCTAACCCTCCCCTAACCCTAACGCTAACCCTAACCCTAACCCTAACCCTAACCCGCACGTCCAGTTAGTCGTTCAGCTGTGGCTGTGTGTGCACACATGTGCATGTGTGAGCACGATGTCTCCAGATGTGTACAAGGGTGTTTCTAGAGAAATGCCCCAGGACACAGGGTCTCGCAAAGGCTTGGCAGGAAGCTCGCTGACCCCAGGCCGGAAGTCTGAGTCCGAAAGGCTGGGCTTCGGGAAAAGGGTGCTGAGAGCAGCTGCAGCACCTCAGCTGCCCCGTGGCTGTGGAGAGGACAAAGGCTCTAGAAACTCTTAGTGGGCAACTTCCAGCAACCACCCAGGGAGACACCTGCAGAAGCCGACCGAAGTAGGGCAGTAGGGGAAAGGAGTGAGGGAAGCTTTCTTCCAGAGAAGCGGGCTGGGGCCAGGAAGACAGGCGGAGCCGCGCCGCAGAGGGCTCGGGAGACAGCCACAGCTTCTGGGCCTGAATGTGCTCTCTGGCCATGCCCACTTGAATCCTGTGGTCTCCCACCCAAATCCCCGGATTTTCTGGAAGCCCCCCAAGTGGGCAGTGCGATGCTGTGCATGGAGAGGGAGCCCTGGGCCCCCAAGCCTCCACCTGGCCTTGGCTCATTGCCCCATGCATGAAGCCCACAGATTATTTTTTAATAAAGTGGAGAATGAATTTCAGACTTCCCTGTAGGCTCAATGATAAACAGTCCTCCTGCAAGGCAGGAGATGCAGGGTCAGGAATATCCCTTTGAGTAGGGAATGGCAACCCACTCCAGTATTCTTGTCTGGGAAATCCCGTGGCTGGAGGAGCCTGGAGGGCTACAGTCCACCACAGTCTCAGAAGAGTCAGACATGACTTAGCGACAAAACAACAACAGAATGAATTCATGTTATTCCTAAATTCATGAGCTCATCAAAGGAAACTGAAGGACAGGTGCTGGCCCCCAGGCTGAGTGTGTCCTTGGTCCTTCATAGGCCCTGAGTGCAGGAGGCATCCTCCAGTCAGAGGCCATCTCCATGGGAACCTGGGCGTCAGGTACAAGCTCCCGGGCAGGTCTGGGTCTCAGCATCACCGCAGTGGCCGGTGGGAGGAAACGAGTTCCTCCAGCTCCCTTTCCTGGTGAGCTTGATCTGGATGCCCAGATTTATTAACCATTTCGAGGGCTAATAGATTGACACTGCCGTCCACCTAAGGGTCTCAGTCTTAGACCTAGGGGTCCCGGGAAAGGACTAACACCATCTCCCATTCTATGAAGGGGTGGAAAGTACCCAACATCTATTTTTGTAAGTTCAGAACAATGTTTTAATGCTTCTCATTCAAAGTAGTCAAGAGCTATTCTGACAGAGGTCAGGTCCATCCTGTTAGAACCTAAACACAGATTCTCACTGCCCCAGCTGGGGTCACAGAACAGGAAGGAAAGTGAGTTTCATGTGGGATCCTGGGCAGCGAGGACACTGGCTGAAGCTAGGTGAGAACAGGGACTTATGCTGGGAGCTTCCAGTTCAAGACAGTACATGCGCAACCCCACAGCCCCAGCTGATAAGTGATGGAGCTTCTGCAGAAACAAGAGGGACTGCCTGACTCCCTCCGAGAGCTCATCGTCTAGAAAGGCATCCACGTCTGACCAGCGCCTCCCTGCTGTTTCAGGGGAAGAGAACTGCAGGTGCCGTCTCGTGTTTCAACTTAAAGTGAATCTCCTGTCCAGGTGGTGACCCTGAGGTCC
Organism: Raphicerus campestris; assembly: GCA_006410735.1. NCBI lineage: Eukaryota > Metazoa > Chordata > Mammalia > Artiodactyla > Bovidae > Raphicerus > Raphicerus campestris. The sequence goes on along the minus strand of SJYW01044528.1, from coordinate 1,267,030 downwards.
CCTAGGAATGACCCGAGCCCCCGGACAACAGAGCAACAAGGAAGAGGGTAGAAGTTCTGAGGCAGCTGGGGGTGGGCAGGAAGAGGCTTCACGGAAACTCCAGGAGGCGGGCAGAACCATGGGGATTCAGAAGGCTCTGCTACCCTGAAAATTAGAAATAGAAAACATCTACTGCATCTCAGATTCCTCCCGTTAAGAAATCTATTCGTGCTGACAAGCTTTGCTAGCATATATGCAAATACCTATCAGAAAAGGAAAGAGAATGAAGCACTCCCATCACAGAACAGCTATTTGATCAGACTGCTTCCCCCACTTCCTGGCAGTACGGGCTCAGTCACCCAGTCTCGCCCAGCTCTTTGCAACTCTGTGGACTGTAACCTGCCAGGCTCCTCTGTCCATGGGATTTCCCAGGCAGGAATACCTAAACAGGTTGCCATTTCCTCCTCCAGGGAATCTTCTGGACGCAAGGATGGAAGCTGCGTCTCTGTGGCAATGCAGGTGGATTCTTTACCCCCTGAGCCATCAGGGAAGCCATGATCTACCCGCTCAGCCTTTTCGAAAACACTCCCTGCCAAGTCCTCAACTCAGGAGATGCTCCCGATGCGGCTCTGCATCGCGCAGGGGCGGCTCCGTTGTGGAGGTTCCCCAGGCGCGTGAGAGAAGGGAGCACCTTTCCTCAGGGCATCGCTGAACCTCGGGAACACTGCTCACCCAGGGTCTCTCCTATTTCCCGACTCACAGCCCTCTTTGCCATTAGACCTGTTTCTGCAGCCTGGGAAACGCAGCAGGGAGGAAGGGTGTTCACCTCTGAGTTCCGCTCAGGCCAAGCCTCCTGTGCCCCCTGGGGCCCCGGAGGGAGAGACGCTGAGCAGTGGCCCAGGGCCCCAGAGAGAACCATGAGGAGCGGTGGGCTTACAAGCAGCTGCTCCGGCCTCCCCAGCAGCTTTGTCCGCCAGGGTTTTCAGAGGGGAGGACAGACTTCCTCCCTGGGGCTCCAGGGCTGCCCATCCAGCTGAGAACCTCTTCACTCAGAATCTGTGCTTTGTCATCTTCAGCACCAGAGCAGCCCCCCAGGCCTCTCTCACAGACACACACCTGCCTGTAGCCAAGGGCAGTTTTGTGGGATTCTGACTGGACCCTTTCCCATCCCCGTGCAACTGTTGTGATAAAACATCAAGGCATCCTGAGTGATCCCGGAGGCTCCAGAAGCTGAGCCCCACGCCCTCTGCTCCGGCTCCTTTCTTGGTGCACCCGCTGTCCAGGGATGAAGCATTTTGTCTTGCCTCCCAGAGCATCTCCTCCAGTCCAGGCTCAGGCAGAGTGAGGGGTGGTTGAAGGTGCATGGATGGCACTGAATCTGCATTCAGGCTGACCCAGGGAGAGAGAGAACATGGTCTGAGCATGAATTTCCCGCTATCGTGTCTGAATTTTTTAAGGCCAAAATATTGCAACGAAGCTCTCTCATTACCAAATTAAATAGATATGCCTCTCGTTTCATACAATAGGCATGGTCCTGAGCAACTACATGAGAAGAGAATTTTTAAAAATCAAATTATATTTTTCAAAGTACTTGGAGAGCTTTCTATTTAAAAGAATCCCACAAGGAATCCTCCCTTAGAAATGAAGAATCCTATTGTAATGCAAATGATCACCTCCTAATTTATCTGTTTTCTAAATTCAAATAAACTCCAGTTTATTCGAAATGGTCAAAGAGCGAGGTCTTGTGGTTAATTGAATATTCATGTTAGTCTGCAATCACCATATATACCTTGCGTCGATCGCTAATTTTCAAGAGCAAGAATATAATGAAATACAATAAAATACAGTTAACCATGAAAGAACGCAGAATCTAATTACTTTTTCTTTGATAGTCCAAAGGCATTCAGGACCTCAAAGTGTCAGGCAGTCATGGGGTCTGTTCATCCCTTTAACCAGCTCAGACCTGAGTTTCCAGAAGGGGATTGGGCTGAAGCCAACTGATTCAGGGAAATGACCCCATAGTTTCATTTTTGACATAGGTCTTCTGAACTTTTTTTTGTCTTCTTTTCTGTTTAAAAAAAATCAGATTTCAGAGTATGCACATATTTTTTTTCAGGTTCTAGAAATGCATCCTGCAACTCTGCGGACTGTTTGTCTATGCCGTTGACAGCATCAGCTCAGGTAGGTCCCCTTTTCAGAAAGCCAGTCCAATTCAGAAAAATAAAGCAAGATTTAGCTGTTCTTCTCTGCTTGCGATCTAATGAGGTGTGGGAAAGGCCAACAATTCTGGAATATACCAAGCTTACAGGCTGCCTGCCCTCAGAATAGACGGTGATCTTGATTTCATATAATGATGAGGGAAATGATTCGTTTCAAAAGCAAAGCACAAAGCATCCATCCCCCATCCCCAAGGCAGTGTCTCATCCTTTGCTTCTTTCCAAATACCCGTCTGTTCACGCCGCGGGCTTGAACTTGCTAAGTACATTGCAGCCCAAGTGCTTGATACTTTAAAATCCATCCAGTTCCTTGTGGTTTGTTAGAACTGCTTTTCCAAGGAGTCTTGCAACCATATATTCCTATTTAAGCAAATAAGGTTAGCTCGCTTTTGCCATTCACAATTCAACAGTCCTCCTAAATTAATTTTTCCAAAAGTAATTCAAATAAAAGCTTCGTTGCCACTGCTCTTTTCTGAGCCACAAGATTGAATAAGGCATCTGAATAAAAATGTGTATTACAGCCTTCTTTAATATTTAAGCATGACATTCATTGATTTGTTTCTTGTTTTCTGCAAACCTTGACAACATGATAAAATAAATCATAAGAACAAAATATAGTGGTAACATCTTTTATGGACTTCACATAGTCATCAATCTCAAGCTGTGAGTGAATTATCAGTACAGCAAAAAGATCTATGTTTTAAGAGCGCCGACAGCACGCTGGCTGGAGGTTTTTCACCAGCAAACTCAAGGCGAGTGACTGATAAGCATCATTATTATTTTCTGAGAGTCTAGTTTATGGTGTGTTGCTGAGGTGTTGGCATATATGTTTCGGAAGCAAAGGTTTGATCAATTCTAAATAGACATCCACTAACATATAAAAAATATAACAAGGCTTCCTGCTGAGCGGCGTCATAGCATCACCCTCCCATGTCAGTGTGACAAGCCCCATATTGTGTTTCTCATTACATTTAATACAGAATTAACCTTTCTTAATGTGATAGACTATGTACAAAACATGGACCAAACTCAAGACATTTGGAAATATTCCCATTTTATTTGTGTTTTGACTTTCAGCAACATCATTGTAAATACAAAACAAAAAAAAAGAGCCTTGAATTATCATATAATAACAACCTCTTGGACACGTCATAGACAAAAGGGCTGGGCAAAAGATTGTTTTGAAGGTAATCCCATCTGTAGCTGGTGTTAGGTTGAGTTTAGGATGATGGAAGAGTCTGGAGCCAGTAACACCCAGCGCAATATTTTTTTTTTTCCACCGTCATCAATGCCTTCATTGGTTGAAATTGTGTCCACATCACAGTATCTGCAGCCCATGACCCAGCTGTTGGTGAACCTCTCACGGGGCCTCTGGACATTAGGAAACNCTGTGCTGGCTACTAAAAATTTAAGGTGTTAGGTTAAAAAATTTGTGCTAGCTCTTTACCAGGCAGATCACAAATAATGATGCCTCGCCCACCAACTGCTTCTCTGGTGACACAGACCCAATGCCGTAGAAACTCAATATCAGCAAACATCTGCTGAGCACCTGCTCTGTGCTGGGCCGCTCCCAGGATCTGACCAGAATTGTTTGAAGCAACCCCCAGAAGGAGGTGCTGGCATCCACCCCACCTCGCCATGGACCCATGGGTGAGGACTGGCTGTGGAACGCTTTGGTGATTTGCCGAATCCGAACAGCCGGTCGGTGGAGAGCTAGAGGTGCGCGTGCCCTGCCCTGACAGCTTTACTCTGTTAGTCTGGACAGAATTGCCTGGACGTTGTTCCAGCCCAGGCAGGACACTCACCGTCTCTGGGCCAAAGGTTTCTATGGGTCCTCCCAACCTGAGACTTCTCCCAGTCTGCGGTTTCAAAGTCCCCATGTGCATAAGACATGTGTGTTAAACCAATCCATTTTAAAAGCTGGAAATGTTGGTTCTTCTCCAGGAAAAAAAAACCTGGGATGTGACCTGGGCCAGGAAGGCGGCACTCACAGGGGGCTTCTGTGGCCATCAGCCTGGCCTGGCTACAGGCTGCCCAGGGCTGCCCAAAGTGCTACCAGAAAGCCAGCGATGGCCGGGTGATGATGCCAGCCGGGCAGGGAGACAGGCCAGGACACCTGGGCCATCTCCACCCTCCCCGTGACCTGGGCCTTCGTGATGCCGGCCCCGGTGGGTCCCAGGCCCCTCGCATCCTGCCCCTGCTATCGGAAGAGAGGCTGACCCAGCCTGAGCCTCCTCGAGGGGCCCCACCTGGTGGGCCCCGCAGACAGGGCTGGGTCCGGCAACGCTCACGCGGTGGAAATGGTTGTGGAAGAAGCCCCGGTCCTTACCCATGCGCTGCGGGTAAGAAAGAGCCAGAACTGGAGAATTCCTTTCGGGGGGCGTCCAGTCAACTACTGGGATGGTGAGCGGCAGGTCCTGGGTTCACCAGGTGAAGAGGGAGAACAGGTTGGTGCTGCTTCCCCAGTTACTTTCCTCCCTTTCAGTGAGGGCTCCGTCGGCCTGTTTGTAATCCAGATTCTCCGTGAGGAGGACAGAGAGCCCCGCTGCCCACTCGGCGGGTGAGGGGAGCTCGCACAGTCCCTCCCAGGCCCGTGCTCCCGGCGGGGACCACAGCGGAGGCTGCTGCCTGCTTATTTCTGAGACCACACAGCCGTCACGCGCCTCAGCTACAGGAATTAACCTGCTTCCAAGGCCAATCGATCCGCATCCCCTCACCTGCTCCCCACCTGGCCTGGTCCTCCTCACTCCCCGCGTCCTGACAAAGTCTTTCAGATCTCAAATCAGACGCATTGATCGAGTGCTCTCGGGCCCGACTCCCCTGGCCATCAGAAAACTCATTCTGCCCAAGTCTTTGCACGTTCTCGTCTTGACCCCCACCCCACCCCACTTAGTGATGGCAAAAGCCCCAGGAAAACCCCAGCACATCCCTAAGGGAGGCGAGGGGGCAGTCTTCTGGCACCCAGGCAATCCAGGCCAACTAGACTGCACCAGGGTGGAGGGGAGGGTGGCGCAGGAGGCAGGTGTGGTCAGGAAGGTTACTTCCTCAGCCCTTCTCAACAGGGTCAGTGAGCAGGAAAAGAAACGGGCATCAAGTGGGTGTCCTGGCCAGCTTCTGCTCAGCATTGACTGAGAACATACTTTCACCAAGTACTGACTTGAGGCTTCTAATCATCCAAGGGCGATGAGCTACAGGAGCGCCTGAGCAGCCGGGACGTGGTGATTCCTGTAGTGACAGGTGGAGCTCAAAGTGCCAGCAGGGAGGCCACTCCTGCCTCCTGGAGCGGCTACTCCCCATGTGCCCCGGCTTGGCCAACACGGCTTAGCCTCCGCGTAGCTTATTCTGCAAGCTACCCGCTTATAGAGCAAGGCGGTGGGAGGGACAGAAAGGTTTGCTGGTCAAGAACGTTTTCAACGCACTGTCAGGCACAGCTCAAGGGCTGCTGAGTACAAGGCCGGCTGGTGGACCACAGGCCACGAGACCCATGTCTTCAAAGGACAGACCCAAGGTGTGCATGGCGCCTCACCGAGACAGACACCTCGGGATCAGGCCCCGCTTCTCCGGCTGGAATCAGACCACCTGCCCCTATGCTTTCCCTCCTCAGCGCCAGCTCCCCGGCGGAAAGGCCCTCCCCAGCCCCACCTAAAGGCAGATTTCCAGAGCTTCTGGTAGAGAGCCTCCATCCCAGACCCTCTGAGAAAGGCCCAGCTGCCCTCAGGCCCCAGGCTCACGCCCGTTAGAGTCTGTTATAACCCCTTCAAGGACTTAATGGCTTTTAATTGGATGGAAAAATGAAATGGCTCGGTATCTTCATCTTCTGTTTTCTTATCTGTAACCTGAAGATCTCATTACCACCTACTTGGCAGAACTGCTATGACAGCTAATCCCGGGGCTGCCAGGAAATACAGAGGGTGCAGCTAAAGACAGACTTTCAGATACACAGGGCGAGCTCCTTAAGGTGAGTAGGCTCCAAATACTGTGTGGGACCTACTTATACTTAAAAAAAAAAAATTGTTTTATCTGAAATTCAATTTAACTGGGCCTGCTGTATTTCTATTCACTAACTCTGGGCCCAATTAAAGGTGCCTGGCACGTGAGTAGTCCAGAGGTGGTCAGTCATGGTGATATTTGCTCACAGGTCAATCTGATCCTGGACTAGGAGTTTCTGGAGAGAAGAAGCCTCTCATTTTCCTCTCTGACTCCTCAGTGCCGGAGTCAGCAGCTGAAATGTGGTTTAGGTCAGCCAGTTTTGAATCAAAAGGCAGACGTGAAATCAGTGCTCTCTGAAGGATGATGGCAGGTAGAGGTGACTTGCTATCAGTGAAACCCTCCCCTCCTTTTCACTTCTGCTGCTGTAACACGAGTGGTTGGTTTAATTAGGACTAATTTGATAAATATTTGGGGTGCTGCTCACCACTCCCATCCCTAGACCTGGGCTGGAGTTCTCACCTTCTCTGGGGATAAAGAGATGACTGGAGTGGGCCTGCCCCAGGGGATCACGGGCTCTGCACAGGGTGGGGAGGTGGCGCTGTGCTCTGTGGTGGGGATTAGAAGGGTTGGTAAGGATTGAGTGGGTCTGCCCAGCTGAGGAAAGGGATTGAGCAAAAGCACAGGCCAGGGAAAGAAACAGTGAGCCCTGGGAGGAAGAGTGGCTGGGGTGGGTATTTCCTGTGACTGCTCTAACAGATGACCCCAAGCAGGGGAGTGCTTAAGGAAGCATGATTATTCTCTCATGGAAGTGGGAAGTCTGAAGTCCAAGTAGCAGCAGGGCTGTGCTCCTTCCAAGACTGTGGTGGAGAGCCCCTCTTTGCCCTTCCGGGTCTGTGGCTGCCAGCTCTCCGTGGCTTGTGGCCCCATCCCCCGGCTCCTCCATCTTCCAGTGGTCCGGCTCTTCCTCCTCGAGTTTCTCTCGACAGGACAGCAGTTATGGGCTACAGAATCCACCCTAAGTCCAGGCGGTCTCATCTCAAGTCCTTGATTTAATCACATCAGGAATGACCCATTTTGCTAAATAAGGTCACCTTCTGGGGCTCCTGAGTCAAGGTGTGGACCCTGTTTCTGAGGCCACCATTCACCCAACACCACGAGGATGAGTCAGGACTGGCAGGCGGAGCCAGACCATGAAGATTCTCTGCTCAAAGCTGAGGAGTGCGGGGCTGACATTCCAGCCTCGGGAGCTTCTGAGAGTTTCCACCAGGAAGCGACTTGCTCAGAATTGTGTTCTGAGAAGCAGGCCCTAGAGCTAGACCACAGGGACCTGGGAGAGACTGACCGAGAAGGGTGTGCAGAGACCAGGGCTCCAGAGATTCCGTCCTTCCATTCTGGGCCCGCCACAGCCAGTCCACCTGCTTCCCGATGCACACAGCTCCTTGAAGGTGGCTCAGGCCTCCTCCTAAGATGAGAGAGTCAGGCTTGCCGTCCCAGACAAGCTCCATAGCCTTGTCTCTGATTTTGTGAGGAAGGGAGGCAGAACTCAAAACCGTAGAGGCCACAAGTCTTCCCTGTGTTGTCTGCACGAAAGGAGCCCTCCCCTAAGCCTAACCCTATCCCTAACCCTCCCCTAACCCTAAACCTAACCCTAACCCGCACGTCCAGTTAGTGGTTCAGGTGTGGCTGTGTGTGCACACATGTGCATCGTGTGAGCATGATGTCTCCAGATGTGTACAAGGGTGTTTCTAGAGAAATGCCCCAGGACACAGGGTCTCGCAAAGGCTTGGCAGGAAGCTCGCTGACCCCAGGCCGGAAGTCTGAGTCCGAAAGGCTGGGCTTCGGGAAAAGGGTGCTGAGAGCAGCTGCAGCACCTCAGCTGCCCCGTGGCTGTGGAGAGGACAAAGGCTCTAGAAACTCTTAGTGGGCAACTTCCAGCAACCACCCAGGGAGACACCTGCAGAAGCCGACCGAAGTAGGGCAGTAGGGGAAAGGAGTGAGGGAAGCTTTCTTCCAGAGAAGCGGGCTGGGGCCAGGAAGACAGGCGGAGCCGCGCCGCAGAGGGCTCGGGAGACAGCCACAGCTTCTGGGCCTGAATGTGCTCTCTGGCCATGCCCACTTGAATCCTGTGGTCTCCCACCCAAATCCCCGGATTTTCTGGAAGCCCCCCAAGTGGGCAGTGCGATGCTGTGCATGGAGAGGGAGCCCTGGGCCCCCAAGCCTCCACCTGGCCTTGGCTCATTGCCCCATGCATGAAGCCCACAGATTATTTTTTAATAAAGTGGAGAATGAATTTCAGACTTCCCTGTAGGCTCAATGATAAACAGTCCTCCTGCAAGGCAGGAGATGCGGGGTCAGGAATATCCCTTTGAGTAGGAAATGGCAACCCACTCCAGTATTCTTGTCTGGGAAATCCCATGGCTGGAGGAGCCTGGAGGGCTACAGTCCACCACAGTCTCAGAAGAGTCAGACATGACTTAGCGACAAAACAACAACAGAATGAATTCATGTTATTCCTAAATTCATGAGCTCATCAAAGGAAACTGAAGGACAGGTGCTGGCCCCCAGGCTGAGTGTGTCCTTGGTCCTTCATAGGCCCTGAGTGCAGGAGGCATCCTCCAGTCAGAGGCCATCTCCATGGGAACCTGGGCGTCAGGTACAAGCTCCCGGGCAGGTCTGGGTCTCAGCATCACCGCAGTGGCCAGTGGGAGGAAACGAGTTCCTCCAGCTCCCTTTTCTGGTGAGCTTGATCTGGATGCCCAGATTTATTAACCATTTCGAGGGCTAATAGATTGACACTGCCGTCCACCTAAGGGTCTCAGTCTTAGACCTAGGGGTCCCGGGAAAGGACTAACACCATCTCCCATTCTATGAAGGGGTGGAAAGTACCCAACATCTATTTTTGTAAGTTCAGAACAATGTTTTAATGCTTCTCATTCAAAGTAGTCAAGAGCTATTCTGACAGAGGTCAGGTCCATCCTGTTAGAACCTAAACACAGATTCTCACTGCCCCAGCTGGGGTCACAGAACAGGAAGGAAAGTGAGTTTCATGTGGGATCCTGGGCAGCGAGGACACTGGCTGAAGCTAGGTGAGAACAGGGACTTATGCTGGGAGCTTCCAGTTCAAGACAGTACATGCGCAACCCCACAGCCCCAGCTGATAAGTGATGGAGCTTCTGCAGAAACAAGAGGGACTGCCTGACTCCCTCCGAGAGCTCATCGTCTAGAAAGGCATCCACGTCTGACCAGCGCCTCCCTGCTGTTTCAGGGGAAGAGAACTGCAGGTGCCGTCTCGTGTTTCAACTTAAAGTGAATCTCCTGTCCAGGTGGTGACCCTGAGGTCCCCTAGGGATGACCCGAGCCCCCGGACAACAGAGCAACAAGGAAGAGGGTAGAAGTTCTGAGGCAGCTGGGGGTGGGCAGGAAGAGGCTTCACGGAAACTCCAGGAGGCGGGCAGAACCATGGGGATTCAGAAGGCTCTGCTACGCTGAAAATTAGAAATAGAAAACATCTACTGCATCTCAGATTCCTCCCGTTAAGAAATCTATTCGTGCTGACAAGCTTTGCTAGCATATATGCAAATACCTATCAGAAAAGGAAAGAGAATGAAGCACTCCCATCACAGAACAGCTATTTGATCAGACTGCTTCCCCCACTTCCTGGCAGTACGGGCTCAGTCACCCAGTCTCGCCCAGCTCTTTGCAACTCTGTGGACTGTAACCTGCCAGGCTCCTCTGTCCATGGGATTTCCCAGGCAGGAATACCTAAACAGGTTGCCATTTCCTCCTCCAGGGAATCTTCTGGACGCAAGGATGGAAGCTGCGTCTCTGTGGCAATGCAGGTGGATTCTTTACCCCCTGAGCCATCAGGGAAGCCATGATCTACCCGCTCAGCCTTTTCGAAAACACTCCCTGCCAAGTCCTCAACTCAGGAGATGCTCCCGATGCGGCTCTGCATCGCGCAGGGGCGGCTCCGTTGTGGAGGTTCCCCAGGCGCGTGAGAGAAGGGAGCACCTTTCCTCAGGGCATCGCTGAACCTCGGGAACACTGCTCACCCAGGGTCTCTCCTATTTCCCGACTCACAGCCCTCTTTGCCATTAGACCTGTTTCTGCAGCCTGGGAAACGCAGCAGGGAGGAAGGGTGTTCACCTCTGAGTTCCGCTCAGGCCAAGCCTCCTGTGCCCCCTGGGGCCCCGGAGGGAGAGACGCTGAGCAGTGGCCCAGGGCCCCAGAGAGAACCATGAGGAGCGGTGGGCTTACAAGCAGCTGCTCCGGCCTCCCCAGCAGCTTTGTCCGCCAGGGTTTTCAGAGGGGAGGACAGACTTCCTCCCTGGGGCTCCAGGGCTGCCCATCCAGCTGAGAACCTCTTCACTCAGAATCTGTGCTTTGTCATCTTCAGCACCAGAGCAGCCCCCCAGGCCTCTCTCACAGACACACACCTGCCTGTAGCCAAGGGCAGTTTTGTGGGATTCTGACTGGACCCTTTCCCATCCCCGTGCAACTGTTGTGATAAAACATCAAGGCATCCTGAGTGATCCCGGAGGCTCCAGAAGCTGAGCCCCACGCCCTCTGCTCCGGCTCCTTTCTTGGTGCACCCGCTGTCCAGGGATGAAGCATTTTGTCTTGCCTCCCAGAGCATCTCCTCCAGTCCAGGCTCAGGCAGAGTGAGGGGTGGTTGAAGGTGCATGGATGGCACTGAATCTGCATTCAGGCTGACCCAGGGAGAGAGAGAACATGGTCTGAGCATGAATTTCCCGCTATCGTGTCTGAATTTTTTAAGGCCAAAATATTGCAACGAAGCTCTCTCATTACCAAATTAAATAGATATGCCTCTCGTTTCATACAATAGGCATGGTCCTGAGCAACTACATGAGAAGAGAATTTTTAAAAATCAAATTATATTTTTCAAAGTACTTGGAGAGCTTTCTATTTAAAAGAATCCCACAAGGAATCCTCCCTTAGAAATGAAGAATCCTATTGTAATGCAAATGATCACCTCCTAATTTATCTGTTTTCTAAATTCAAATAAACTCCAGTTTATTCGAAATGGTCAAAGAGCGAGGTCTTGTGGTTAATTGAATATTCATGTTAGTCTGCAATCACCATATATACCTTGCGTCGATCGCTAATTTTCAAGAACAAGAATATAATGAAATACAATAAAATACAGTTAACCATGAAAGAACGCAGAATCTAATTACTTTTTCTTTGATAGTCCAAAGGCATTCAGGACCTCAAAGTGTCAGGCAGTCATGGGGTCTGTTCATCCCTTTAACCAGCTCAGACCTGAGTTTCCAGAAGGGGATTGGGCTGAAGCCAACTGATTCAGGGAAATGACCCCATAGTTTCATTTTTGACATAGGTCTTCTGAACTTTTTTTTGTCTTCTTTTCTGTTTAAAAAAAATCAGATTTCAGAGTATGCACATATTTTTTTTCAGGTTCTAGAAATGCATCCTGCAACTCTGTGGACTGTTTGTCTATGCCGTTGACAGCATCAGCTCAGGTAGGTCCCCTTTTCAGAAAGCCAGTCCAATTCAGAAAAATAAAGCAAGATTTAGCTGTTCTTCTCTGCTTGCGATCTAATGAGGTGTGGGAAAGGCCAACAATTCTGGAATATACCAAGCTTACAGGCTGCCTGCCCTCAGAATAGACGGTGATCTTGATTTCATATAATGATGAGGGAAATGATTCGTTTCAAAAGCAGAGCACAAAGCATCCATCCCCCATCCCCAAGGCAGTGTCTCATCCTTTGCTTCTTTCCAAATACCCGTCTGTTCACGCCGCGGGCTTGAACTTGCTAAGTACATTGCAGCCCAAGTGCTTGATGCTTTAAAATCCATCCAGTTCCTTGTGGTTTGTTAGAACTGCTTTTCCAAGGAGTCTTGCAACCATATATTCCTATTTAAGCAAATAAGGTTAGCTCGCTTTTGCCATTCACAATTCAACAGTCCTCCTAAATTAATTTTTCCAAAAGTAATTCAAATAAAAGCTTCGTTGCCACTGCTCTTTTCTGAGCCACAAGATTGAATAAGGCATCTGAATAAAAATGTGTATTACAGCCTTCTTTAATATTTAAGCATGACATTCATTGATTTGTTTCTTGTTTTCTGCAAACCTTGACAACATGATAAAATAAATCATAAGAACAAAATATAGTGGTAACATCTTTTATGGACTTCACATAGTCATCAATCTCAAGCTGTGAGTGAATTATCAGTACAGCAAAAAGATCTATGTTTTAAGAGCGCCGACAGCACGCTGGCTGGAGGTTTTTCACCAGCAAACTCAAGGCGAGTGACTGATAAGCATCATTATTATTTTCTGAGAGTCTAGTTTATGGTGTGTTGCTGAGGTGTTGGCATATATGTTTCGGAAGCAAAGGTTTGATCAATTCTAAATAGACATCCACTAACATATAAAAAATATAACAAGGCTTCCTGCTGAGCGGCGTCATAGCATCACCCTCCCATGTCAGTGTGACAAGCCCCATATTGTGTTTCTCATTACATTTAATACAGAATTAACCTTTCTTAATGTGATAGACTATGTACAAAACATGGACCAAACTCAAGACATTTGGAAATATTCCCATTTTATTTGTGTTTTGACTTTCAGCAACATCATTGTAAATACAAAACAAAAAAAAAAACCCTTGAATTATCATATAATAACAACCTCTTGGACACGTCATAGACAAAAGGGCTGGGGAAAAGATTGTTTTGAAGGTAATCCCATCTGTAGCTGGTGTTAGGTTGAGTTTAGGATGATGGAAGAGTCTGGAGCCGGTAACACCCAGCGCAATAATTTTTTTTTTCCACCGTCATCAATGCCTTCATTGGTTGAAATTGTGTCCACATCATAGTATCTGCAGCCCATGACCCAGCTGTTGGTGAACCTCTCACGGGGNAAAGCCTTGAATTATCATATAATAACAACCTCTTGGACACGTCATAGACAAAAGGGCTGGGCAAAAGATTGTTTTGAAGGTAATCCCATCTGTAGCTGGTGTTAGGTTGAGTTTAGGATGATGGAAGAGTCTGGAGCCAGTAACACCCAGCGCAATATTTTTTTTTTTCCACCGTCATCAATGCCTTCATTGGTTGAAATTGTGTCCACATCACAGTATCTGCAGCCCATGACCCAGCTGTTGGTGAACCTCTCACGGGGCCTCTGGACATTAGGAAACATCTGAGGGAGTGTATTCCACGAGCTGCTTTTGTCTGCTAAGCGTTATGTTCATGCAACCTTATTTATGTTTTCCTTTCTATTTTGAAAAAAAATCCACAATTTTCTTGCCTGTGAATGCTGGCCCTCAATGGGGCTTAACGTTTTAAGGGAATATCACCCACAAGGGAAATGCTGGCTGCATCGAATCGAGTCGTGACAAACTGCAATGCGAGTATTATTCAGCGAGATTACCCGAATCGTTATCAGCCTGTTCTCTCAAGCATGTCACAGGGCCCGTGCAGCAGAGGGACCATCTGAAAATCTGAAATCACATTCCGGAAAGTCCAGCAGCTTCGGTGGGTTGACTGGAGCTTTCTATCTGGAAAATGGGTGAACGAGAGTGCCAGAGGCCTGGGGTTTCTGTCCCAGAATCACAGGGGTAAATAGGAAGATATTTTCTGATAAGCTGAATATATGTGGTTTCCCACAAAGTCCCAGTGTGCTTTGCATTCCATCAATATCACGCCTCTTCCCTTACCCCTTGAACTCCTTGAAATAGGAGGCATGGTCCTCTCAGGCAGAGCTGCACTTTGATTGGCTGGACTCTCAGGCTGCCCTCATTTACATAGGCAGGCACCATTCATCACCTCATAATTAATTCAAATTGAGTATACCATCCTAAAGCATCTCCTCTTCCAGGCATGTTGCATTATTATCACCTACTTTTAGTAAAATTATACTCACTGTCCCTCTAGTTGAATCGCTGTAACTCCTGGAGGTCTTTTTCTGTCTCTTCCTTTCGTTATCCTAACCAATTAAAGTCACTATGATTTTCTTTACTCGGCCTAAGAGAAATGCCATCAGTATTATTGCTTGGTTGACATTTTGGTTTTCCATTTGTTAAATTTTATTAGCAATATTGGAAATGTGAATTACTGTATCTTTGCGGCCACAATGGTCTTTTGAGGAGTTCGTGTGCAGTTGGCGATGCTATATACATCCACTGTAAACCTTTCAGTGTCTGCATCTCAGTGGGGACTGCCCGGGCGCCACTGGATAGGCATTGGGAGAGAAATCATGGTGAGTACAGAAAACGCCACACCAGTGGCTCCAGTGGAATGTGGAGCGTGGGATAGCCTAGGGATCCCCCAGCCTGGCCTGTGTGGTGGCTTCCTGGAGGTCCCCGATTTTAGGGTCACACAGTGAATCTTCTGCCCATTGGAGCCCAACCTGGTTGCAAAAACTCTAACAAGCACACAGGAGAGGTTATACTCAGCTGGCTGATAAGCCAGACACTGGTCAATTTAGCTGTGTGAAAGTCGTTCCGTCGTGTCTGACTCTTTGAGACCCCGTGAACTGTAGCCCACCAGGCTCCTCTGTCCATGGAATTCTCCAGGCATGAATACTGAAGTGGGTTGCCATTTCCTTTTCCAGAGCATCTTCCCGACCCAGATATCAAACCCAGGTCTCCTGCATTGCAGGCAGATTCTTTACCGGCTGAGTCACCAGGGAAGCCCCAATTTACTTATAAATACCCATCCGGTTTTATTCAATGCTTTTCATTTCCAAGTCAGAGAACCAGGAAAGAGCTGTAGAGATGGTGCACAACTCGCATGAACAGGCATAGGGAGACATGCGTTAACCAGACCCCACACGCGCAGCGCCCGCCCCCCACGCAGCACCC
>SJYW01044528.1:1213899-1250163 GCA_006410735.1 Raphicerus campestris | reverse complement strand
CACGCAGCACCCGCCCCACCACCAGCTCCCACCCAGGCACAACTCTCAGTCACTCAACTAGAGGCTGCTTTGCCAAGTCCCAGAGCCTCCCCAGCCTGACTTATAACTCAGTCATCTATTTTCCTGGGATACCTAATTAACCTCCCTGCGATGTAATTAACTTGCTGAGTTTGGCTGGGGTGTTAGTGTTAGTCATATCATACTAAGGAATAAATCTTTAAAACTAATATGGGTTGTTGGCTCCATGAGGGCAGGGACTATACTTATCGTGTTCATCCTATGTTCCCCATACCTACAAGAGTGTGAGGGATACAGTAGGCTCAGTAAGTACCTGCTGAGGGAATAATCGGTCACCTGATCCAGGCTCAGCGCCCCCATGCTTCTCAACATGCCTCGAGGCATGGCTGGAAGTCGTCGTTCACTGGTTTCCAGCCTCTATGCTTCTATTTCCTCATCCCTGATGCTGGGACAGATCGAAGGCAAAAGGAGAAGAGGATGAGAGAGGATGAGAGGGTTTCACGGCATCATTGACTCAGTGGACGTGAGTCTCAGCAAACTGCAGGAGGTGGCCAAGGGCAAAGAGGCCTGGCGTGCTGCAGTCCCTGGGGCTGCAAAGAGTCAAACACGGCTTAGCAGCTGAGCAACAGCAATGGTGCTCACCTCAAAGGGCTGCTCCTGGGCTAAATAACTACACGCTTATGTGGTGTGTGTTCGTATACATGCACACGCACACGGAAGTGTGTAGGGGGACTCAGGAGGTACACAGAGAGAAGCCAGCCCTTAGCGTGCTCCCAGAGGAAAAGGAACCTATTGTTACTTTTATGTGGGGCTACTGCTTCTCACAGCGGGTGTGCATGGCTTTCTGAGCTGACCCAGCTCTGAACACACTTGACTATCCTAATGAGGCCAATTTACTATTTCTAGAAAAATTATGGAGGTATTCCAGTGTTTGGAACAGGCCAGTGTGTCTCCAGTCATTTCCAGTATCTTGGCACTCGACGCTATGGCACCATTAAAAAGTCCAAACTGAAGAGCCCTCTTGAAGAGTGCATGATTTCACAGAGGAAAGAATCCTCACAGACCTCTAATCCTGTGTGTAAATGATATATTAGAATTTTTTTCCATCTGAATACTAATATATAATTCTTTCAGGAGAAAAACCCACACCCGCCTTCTCATGCAGTGGCCTGAAAAATAATCTATAATATTGCATCAGTATTCATTTAATAAAGGAGGAAGTTCGCATAGCTTATTGTACTTCTATTTGGTTCCCCTAGCCTTTCGATATTATGTACAAGAGTTGGTCCAACAACATCTATGCCTTGTCAGTCATTTAATTAAGCAAAGAAAGCTTGCTATTCATTTTATTTCTGTATATGTTAATGTTAAAACTAATAGAAAACAGCTAGTAAATTGTCCCTTGCATATATTGGACACAGCAACAATTACTCTGGCAGAGAAGATATAATAAAAGAGGAAATTTTAATAGTATCTTTATTCCATTTATTCTCTTGGGCTTCTGTTTCAAGGTACCGTAGAAATTAACAATTATTTCTTCTCATTGTTTTTGATGATCTTTTTCTATTATCCTCCCACCCGACTTAAAATAAAAAATAATTTAAACTTACATTTTTTTATTCAATTTTATGGTGCCCTGAGATTTACATTCCAGGCATGAGGAGGAACTGAGAAAAATCAGAAAATCACCCAGAGCATTCCCTTCCTGTCCCTCTGACAACTAGTTAAGGCCGTGCCAGTCAGTAGTACAATGGAGATTATCTTGATTTCAACTCAGAAATTCACATAATAAAAATAATTATCTTGCACATCACTGTATCGACAAATATGTCTGTCTTGTATTTATGAACGTCTGTCATTCGTTATATCTAAATAGTTGACATAGCTCTACTCCATAAAGCAATTAACTCGGTTTATATGGCAAATTGTCTAAGGATTTCTGCAGAATGCTTGGGGAAATCTACAAACTAAAATATTCTCCAATTTATTGACATGCTACCACACTAAAAAAAAAAAAAGTAGGCCATCAATAACCAGCTTTCTGTGAAATCTGGGATCTTATTATAAGTGTAGGGACTAAGAAACCCCTGGCTTGAATGAAATAAAGACTGATTTTGTCCTATAAAAAGTACCTCTGATCTCTGGCAGAAAAATACACGNAAAGTAGGCCATCAATAACCAGCTTTCTGTGAAATCTGGGATCTTATTATAAGTGTAGGGACTAAGAAACCCCTGGCTTGAATGAAATAAAGACTGATTTTGTCCTATAAAAAGTACCTCTGATCTTTGGCAGAAAAATACACGGACCTGATGAATAAAAATGTGCAATCAAGACAATATTAATTAAAAATGGAAAGTTTTTCCTGCTGAAAATCACTTCAGAGCCCCTCCTGAGACCCTGGAACATTTTTAGTTCAAGACATATTTGGGTTTCTGTGGGATTGCTCAGATTCTCCATGGAGACGTGTAGGTTCACTCACCCTAGGAGGTGTCAGCCCATGTGACACTCCTTTAAATCCAGAGCCATGAGTCTTCCCAGGTTCAGTAAANAAAGACTTTGATGCTGGGAGGGATTGGGGGCAGGAGGAGAAGGGGACATCCTCTCCTCTTGAGAGAATGAGATGGCTGGATGGCATCACTGACTCGATGGACGTGAGTCTGAGTGAACTCCGGGAGATGGTGATGAACACGGAGGCCTGGCGTGCTGCGATTCATGGGGTCGCAAAGAGCACGACTGAGCAACTGAACTGAACTGAACTGAATCTACTCTCACCACCTTTATTCAACATAGATTTGAAACTCTTATCCAGAGTAATTAGGCAAGGAAAATAAATAAAAGATGTTTCTGTTAAAAAGAAAGAAAGAAAACTCACTATTTGCAGATGCATGCACACACACTTCAGTCATGTCCAACTCGTTGCAACCCCCTGGACTGCAGCCCAACAGGCCCCTCTGTCCGTGGGATCCTCCAGGCAAGAACACTGGAGTGGGTTGCCATTTCTTCCCTCAGGGGATCTTCCTGACCCCAGGACTGCAGCCGCATCCCTTGTGTCTCCTGCATTGGCAGACAGATTCTTTACCTCTAGCGCAGCTTGGGAAGCTCAACACGTTCATCTGTTTATTTGGCTGTGCTGGGGCTTAGCTGCGGCATGCAAGATCTAGCTTCCTGACCTCGGCTCAAGCCCATGTCCCCTGCACTGGGATGGCAGAGTCTTAAGCACGAGAGACATCCCTGGGAATCTACTCATCGCCATTTCCTTGGACCTCAACGATCTGCCTCGGTGTTTCTTTCAGCATGGGCACACTGTAAACACAGATCCTCAGTTTTCAAACTTCATGCGTTCTTTATTTTTAAAGGACACTTCAATGAGGATAAATTCCTGAAGTAGCTATTACTTTCTTCTAGCATTTGAAAGATTTCTCTCCACTGTCGCTGGCTTTCCAGTTTGCAGATGACACAACCAGAGACACCCCCCAAAACTATTAGGACTAATTCGTGAATTCAGAAAATTTGCAGGATACAAAATCAAGATAGGGAAACCTGTATGTCCTATACAGTATTTTTATCGACTAATGACAAACCATAAGAAAGAGAAATTAAGAAAACAATAGCACTTATAATGACACCAAAAAGAATAAAATACCTAGGAATAAATTTAACCCAGGAGGTGAAAGACTTATACAGTGAAAACTAGAAGACATTGATGAAAGAAATCAAAGAAAGACATAAATAAATGGAAAGCGCTTCCACAGTCATAAATCAGAAGAATTAATACTGTTAAAATATCCACACAGCTCAAAGAAATATACAGAACAAATGTAATTAAAATGTTTTAAAGTCTTTGCACTATTGGAAAAATGATAAAAGGTTTAATCTGAGTTGACTCTAATAAGCTAAGAATATGAAAGTCACCCAGAGACTCACCAAAAATAATAACCATGAGAAAAACCATGAGAAAAAAATAAAAGAGCATATAACCATAAGGAAAAATAAAAGAACAGATAACCAGTAATCTGATAGAGAGTAAAACCTTGAATAAATAATGTTTTTATTCTTGGCATCAGGCTAGAGAAAACAGAGGAAATAAGTAAAAGCTAGAGAATAAAACATCGAATATAATCCCTACACCAAAGTTTACATGAGAGATAAATGGAGTAAACACACCAACTGAAAGACTCATATAATCTTTTAAATGAACTTTTTAAAGCCTAACGACATGCCGCTCAAATATGCTAGATGTTGATTGTCTTCTTAGTAAGGATACAGTCAAGTTCCGAGGAAAAGAATGAAAGTGGAGATCTCACACAAATACCAACCCCCAAAAGACTGCAGGACCTATGTTCACACCAGACAAAGCTGACTCTAACAAAAGACATGTTATTAGAAATAAAGAGAGATTTTATAGTGATTAAAGGGACAGTTCAACAAGATAACATAATTCTAAAAGTGTTCTACCTAATAAAACAACCTCAAAATATATAAAGCAAACACAACAGAAAAAAGTAAAACCACAGAAATCCACAAACTCACTCAGAGATGTTAATACTGTTCTCTCAGGGGAAGACAGAATAAGCAGAAAAAACAAAATCAGTAAGTCTATAGAAGAAGTAGAAGCCACAGTTAACCACTGGGCCTGTTTGACATACATAGTGTACACAGAATACATGCTCTTTACAAGTTCACACAAAACATTTCTTAGAATCTATGTTGCATTATAAAACAAGTCTCAATATAATATGCTCTATGATCAGAGTGGAACTGAGCTCAAAATCAATAACTAGAAGATAATCAAAAATTCCTTTCTAATTATTTGGAAATTAAGCAACACAATTCTAAATAATAGAAGAAATCATAATGAAAATTAGAACATGTTTTTAATTAATTTTTATTGGAGTACAGTTACTTCACAATGCTGTGTGTTTCTACTGTACAACAAAGTGAATCAGTTATGTATAAATATATACCCCTTTTTTAAAATGTCTTCCCTATTTAGGGAACCACATAGCATTGAGTAGAGGTCCCTAGCTATACAATAGGCTCTGATTAGTTGTCTATTTTATACATAGTAGTATATATATGTCAATTTCAGATTGAATAATAATGAAAACAAGTTTTACTGAAATTTTCAAATAAAGTAGTACCTAGAAAGAAATGTATACCCTTAAATGCACATTTTGGACATGTGTAAAGGCTGCAAAATTAAGATCTAAGCCAAATGCCCTTGAACTTTTTGGTCTCAAGACTATTTCATAGTCTTAAAAATCATTGAGGACTCCAAGTAATTCTTGCTTATGTGAATAATATCAATCCTTATTTATCATACGCTAATACTAGGCTTTAAAAATTTTTTATTAATTCTTTTTAAGTAACAATAATGAATCCATTACATATTAACATTGATAACATCATTTTAGAAATAAAATTTTCTAAAGTAAAATATTAAGTGAAAAGTTTGGCATTGTTTTGCATTTTCAAAAATTTCTGTAATGCCTAGCTTAATGGAAAACAGCTTTATCTCATATTTGCAGCTGCATTCAATCTGTCTTGATATTTTGTTTTGGCGTGAAGTACATAAAGAACACTTATCTTCACATAGCTATGCAGTTGGATAAAGGGGTATTTTAATAGCTTTGTCAGGTAATTGTGTGGGTCTACTTTGATACTACACCAAAGTTTGTCAGGTGTGATTTTTTAAAGCTTAGTTGCAATGTGCCAGCTGATGTGCGTGCACTTTCTGTACTCTGTTACACTAGAATCCATGTCTATCTTACCCCTCGAGTGGATCTTTCACTCACACATAATTTTATAACATTATATGATAATCAGGAGCTTCCCAGGTGGCGCTAGTGGCAAAGAACCCACTTGACAATGCAGGTTAGACATAAGAGATGTGGGCTCTGTCTCTAGCTTGGGGAGATCCCCTGGAGGAGGACAAGGCAACCCACTCCAGTCTTCTTGCCTGGAGAATCCCATAGACAGAGGAGCCCGGCGGGCTACGGTCCATAGGGTCACAGTGCCGGACACGACTAGAGCGACTTAGCATGAGCACACAACAGCCATTTGGAAAATATTCATTTACTGAGTTACGCGGATCTTGCAAATATCAACACATTACCCTTATACACTACTTTGAAGTTACACTCAGGAATGTCTCTACCCATCATTATGAATGTCTCAGGTATGGGAAAGCTCTCAAAGTCCTATTAGTGAAAACAACCTTCTCTTCGCCTGGAACTGGCCCAGTTTTAGCACTGAGATTCCTGCATCCCAGGAAAACGCCACAGTTTCAGGCACACCAGCATGCTGGATCAATAACTGGCGAATGCACATCTTCCAAAATTTTCAGTTTTGCTTGAAAGCTTGAAATTCATCACTGGCAATATTCTCTGCTTTTCCTTGAAATGACAGATTTACTTTATCATTCTTTTGAAAAACTTCTGCTATACCCAACTTGGAATAACTATAACTTGTCTGTCAGTTTTTTGAGTAATACAGCAATTCACGAAAAAAAGGGGGCTTGTTCATTTTGTATCACCAACAATTACAAAAGTATTCTCCTTTGAGTCAATTACTGGACTTCAGTATTCAACAGAAATGCTTTATGCATATTTCTTATTTTGATATACAGAATATTTATTAAAAGATAAATAAAATTATTGTTTTTTACCACTCATCAAATATATTTTTAACTGAAACTATCAGTTTGTTTGGGAGTATGTGGCATTAAGGTGTGTAATGACCACTAATACAGTTTGATGTTACTATGCTAATTCAAAGGGCACCAACAACTTTATTCAGTGCTAGTTTTACATCATCAATAAAAAATCACACAGTAAAAATGTAATGAATATTGATTGTACTGTTTTAGTACTATTATGAAAATACTTTTGACGTCATTGGGCACCTAAATTCCCTATGTACCCCCAGGGTTCACAGAAGATACTTTGAGAACTGATGCCCTACATACTCATATCAAGACCCTAAAAATAAAAAGTAAATTGGGCTCAAAGAAATGAAAAAAGGAACTTAAGAATTCAATACTGGGTTAAGTAGCAAATTTGAGACCGCAGAAAGAGAAAGAGCGAGGTAAGAGCATAAGCCAGCCAAATGTAAAACAAAAGCAGTAGAAAATAAACACAGTCTGAAACTGACTTTTTAAAAAATTTAACAAAATATACACATAGATAAGATGAGACTGATCAAGGAAAAGGGCGACAACAATACTAATACCAGGAACAAAAACAAACCAAAAAAAAGACCATCAATGTATCTATTATAGATGCTAAGAAGATGATATTCTGAACAACCTCGCGTCAATACATTGAGAGAATTTAGCTGGGATGTACCACTGAAACATACAAAGCTGACTCAAGAAGAAGCAGAAAACCTGAAACGCTTGATATATATTTTAAAAAATTAAACTTGTAGTTCAAACACATCCCACAAGGGAAAACCCAGCATCTGAATGACTTCTTTGGTGAATTTTTCTGGGTATTTAAGAAAGAAATGGTGCCTATCTTATTTTTTTTTTCAAAGCTTAGCAAAAGAGAAATCATTCTGTCAGTTTATTTTTCAAAACCAATATAATCTTCACATCAACATTTGATTAAGGGACTTATGAAAAAGAAAAAGAAAACTAAGATCATGGCATCCAGTCCCATCACTTCATGGCAAATAGACAGGGAAACAGTGGCAACAGTGGCTGACTTTATTTTTCTGGACTCCAAAAATACTGTGGATTGTGATTGCAGCCATGAAATTAACAGACGCTTCCTCCTGGAAGGAAAGTTATGATCAACCTAGACGGCATATTAAAAAGCAAAGACATTACTTTGCCAAGAAAGGTCTGTCTAGTTAAGGCTATGATTTTTCCAGTGGTCATGTATGGATGTGAGAGTTTGACTATAAAGAAAGCTGAGCACTGAAGAATTGATGCTTTTGAACTCCAATGTTGGAGAAGACTGTTGAGAGTCCCTTGGACTGCAAGAAGATCCAACCAGTCCATTCTAAAGATCAGTCCTGGGTGTTCATTGGAAGGACCCATGTTGAAACTGAAATTCCAATACTTTGGCCACCTGATGTGAAGAGCTGACTTATTGGAAAAGACCCTGATGGTGGGAAAGATTGAGGGCAGGAGGAGAAGGGGATGACAGAGGATGAGATGGCTGGATGGCATCTCTGACACAATGGACATGGCTTTGGGTGGACTCCGGGATTTGGTAGTGGACACGGAGGCCTGGTGTACTGTGGTTCATGGGGTTGCAAAGAATTGGACATGACTGAGTGACTGAACTGAACTGAACTGACAGGTCTAATAACTTGGATGTGAATTTGCCAAATATTAACAAACCAAATCTGGTATGAGACAAAAACGCAAATGCACGACATTTCCGTGGGGCTTATTTTAGGAATGCCATGTTGGTATAGTGCTTCCCAGGAGGTGGTAGTGGTAAAGAGTCTGCTTGCCCATGTAGGATCTGCAGAGAGACCTGAGTACAATCCCTGGGTCAGAAAGATCCCCTGGAGAGGAAAATGGCAAACCACTCCAGTGTTCTTCCATAATAGACCATGTTGACTTCAAAGCAGCCCCTTGCTTGTGGGGTGATAGGCTAGGAGAACCGAGCTCATTAACAGTCCTCCCTTTCAAATGGAAATCGCCCTGCCTTTATGGAAGGAGAGTGGAGAGCCCTCGGTAGAATTAACTGCTTCCTCTTCTCTCTCTGTGACTCTGTGGGTCTACACTTGCTTCTGGACAGAGACAGGGAGAGAGCTGGAGAGAGCAATTAAAGGGATATTCACATCACTCGTCCCCTTCGCACAAGCTGAACATAGGTTAACCAGAGACAGAGCACTCAGTCCCACAGGACTGGTCCCCCAAGTGATCATGNCTGGGAAATCTCATGCACAGAAGAGTCTGAGAGGCTACAATCCATGGGGCTGCAAAGAGTCAGACATGACTGAGTGACTTTCACTATCACTTTCATAATAGCATTAAGAATTGCATACCTAGGGATAAATCTACAAAAGATGCACAGTGTCTGCACAGAAAACAGCAAATCACTGAAAGAAATTACAGAAGATTAAAGTGAGTGTATATATATATGCCGTGAGCATCGATTAACAGACTCAATTGTGTAATTATGTCAGTTCCCTAGAGAGTCAATAAAACCCCTGTCTTAAAATCCCGAGGCATTTTGTGTGTAAAGTCGACAAACTGATTTTAACATTTGTATAGAAATGGAAAGGACAATTTTGAAGTTAAAAAATGTATTAGACTTTAATGAGAGAAAAATGTATTTCCCAAATCAATTATGGAAACTCATGACAGAAGGACAGAATAACGAATCCAGGCACACAAGCATATTCAATTATATGATATATGCACCTGTGTACATATACAGCAGTGAAAACTGCTTGGTGTGTCCAACTCTTTGCTACACCGTGGACTATAGCCTGCCAGGTGCCTCTACCCGTGGGATTCTCCAGGCAAGAATACTTCAGGCAAGTGGGTTGCCATTTCCTTCTCTAGGGGATCTTCCTGATCCAGGGATCAAACTCAAATCTCCTGCATTGCAGGCAGATTCTTTACTGTCTGAGTCACCAGGGAGGCCCGCACATACAGCAGTGCTATTTCCAGTCACCAAAACTTGGGGGAAACCCACAGATACCCACCAGCAGTAGGACGCATAACAATATTGTGATACTTCCATGCAGAAGAAGAGCAAAGTATTGCTGTATACATGGATAAATGTTGTAGAAATGTTGTTGAGCTAAAAAGCCCGATGCAATATACATGAGTAGATGGAATGTAATTTCACACATTGGAAGTTTTAAAACTGTGAATATAGATGTCAGAATGGCAGTCGCCTGCGCCTAGAAAGAAATGTATACCCTTAAATGCACATTTTGGACATGTGTAAAGGCTGCAAAATTAAGATCTAAGCCAAATGCCCTTGAACTTTTTGGTCTCAAGACTATTTCATAGTCTTAAAAATCATTNCAGAGTGGAGAGTGTACAGGACTGTGAGGAAGGCTTCCGCTGTCTGGTATCGTTTCACATCTTGACAAGGAGAAACAGGTGAGATTACATGTTGTGAGCACCATGGGCTCATGGGCGGTGCTCATGGTGGGGGCCTCAGGGAACCACTCAGGCTGAGAGGAGAGAGGTGATGAGGAGGAGAGAAGGTGGGAGAAGTTCATGATGAAAAGTGGACAAAGATGGGGTCTTGGATGCAAGCACAAGATGTGGAAGCACAGAGATGTCGCTGACAACCTCATTCTCAGTAAACTCCTGAAGTGGGACAAGGAGATGCCTAAATGTGATTGTTTAATCCTAGCAAGAGAAGACCGGGGATCCTGTAAGAAAAGACAAAGGGTCCTGTAACAAAGCAAGTACAATTATGGAAGATGAACTATTAGGAAAAGAGAATGTCTTAGTAACGCTTAGTAATGCTAAATAGAGTAATGCTACCAAGTAACAGTCTTCTGACGTGTTGCTAAAACACGTCCTGAATTATAAAGAGCATCATTTGCATACTGTAAAAGGAGAGCTCGCAAGTCAGTGTTCCTCATAGCCCATGTTAGCTTCACGGCCACACACAGTGGTTTACGAGTGGTTTACCCACCTCCTCCCTTCTTCTTATTGTTATTAATACCTCTCTTCAATCTATAATTTAAGAGGGTGTGTAATTGACAATGCTGTTGAGTTCAATTTTTTAATGCCAATTAAAAGATGACACATCAATTATTCTTCCAACCTCTTACTGACTTAATTGTCAAAACTGTCCTGCCTTGCTAGGGTCAGTCTTACTGCTCCAGAAAAAACATGAGGAAACAGGGTAACAGGTAGAGCGTGTTAGAAGCTGCGCTGACATGCAGCGGCACACACATGCCTACGGGCGCCCACATGTACTGACCGCAATCCATCGCAATCCAACGTGACGGCCACGTTTCGGTAGGGGGATCCATCCTCTGCAGCCCAGGTTTGTGGTGGGGGAATCCCACTCTCTTCCTCATTTTGTGTAAAAAGCATTGTGTGTTCCAGTGCTTTCAGAGCAGCCAAGTACTGTTGTGTAATAGCAATGAAATCCATGCCTAAAATGATTAGCATCTGAAGCCAAGTTCCTCCTGCTCGGAGAAGAGGAGGGAATTTAGACCGTGTTCTCCAATTACTGCTGCTCAGTGCTATCTGCTGAACTTATAGGCAGAAAATATTCATTTCAGATGCAGCCGAAAAGGCCAGTCTACCATGTTTATAACTGTGTTCTTTTCCCCTGTGGGCACTTGAAAAGGAAAACATTTTGATAAAACCTTTAAAAGTCCTTACCCACATCTCTCTAAAACCTGACGGAAGTGAGCTATGGACTTTTTCACCAATGAGAAGCCTGCATTTGGGGCCCCAGGTCCCAGAGGAGCGGAGATGCTTGGGGAGGACCAGGTGCCCTCCCGTGGGACTCAAGGCGTCCTCAGCCTAGAGCGGCTGGCGGAACTGAAGTGGGGCTGAGCGTGTGCCATTAGCGTCTGTAAGTCTGCACTTGAACTGCCCTTTGTTCTGCGGCGTTTATTTCACCCATAATAGACCATGTTGACTTCAAAGCAGCCCCTTGCTTGTGGGGTGATAGGCTAGGAGAACCGAGCTCATTAACAGTCCTCCCTTTCAAATGGAAATCGCCCTGCCTTTATGGAAGGAGAGTGGAGAGCCCTCGGTAGAATTAACTGCTTCCTCTTCTCTCTCTGTGACTCTGTGGGTCTACACTTGCTTCTGGACAGAGACAGGGAGAGAGCTGGAGAGAGCAATTAAAGGGATATTCACATCACTCGTCCCCTTCGCACAAGCTGAACACAGGTTAACCAGAGACAGAGCACTCAGTCCCACAGGACTGGTCCCCCAAGTGATCATGTAAGAAGATGATGTTCTTGGATGTCAATCCCTGGACCACTTTGCATGTACACGCGTGTGAGCAGGCACACACACTCAATGGACCGAGCTGAAGAATGACCACGTCCTTCCATCCTGAGACCTCCCTCAGTGGCCTCTTGCACTGTCCTTGGGTTACCATTTGTTCCCAGGCTGCAAACCGTGGTGAAAGCTCCAAGTTGAAGATGACAGGGAGCGTGAGGGTGGACAGGCCTCCAGCAGAGGGCAGGGCAGGTGGTTAGAGACGCTTCGGATTTGACAAGGCCTGGGTCAAACCGCTGCTCCAGGGGCAGCGTCTGGGGGCTCTTCTCCCCACACGGCTATGTCGTAGTCACCAGCCTCCAGGGGAACACGCAGGCCTCCTGTCCCCACGTCTCTCTCCCCAGGGACCCTGTCCCTCCAGAGAAACACCACCTGGAGGAGGAGGGCTGCAGACTCCAGGGCAGAGAACAGGGAAAGACATCAGACAGCACTGCAGTCGCTGCCCCTGGGAGGGGAGGCTCGCCGGATGAGCATACCCGGGGCTGCAGTGGAATTTCAGGGACAGGGAAGCGGCAGCTAAAGCCTGAAGGGAAAAACCCGTAGCAATCTGAGGGGCGTACTGCCGCCTGGCAGAACTTGGCAGAGCCCCCGGCCTTTCTCAATACGGGATATGTGTTAATGGATCCAAAATATTGAAAGCAAATATTGACTCCAACTCCTAAAAAGCCTTTAATTATTTATTTTGAATAATTTGATACTCAAGTAAATTAATGCTGAAGCATTCCTCTGTTTGTGCCAAATCAGTGCCTCTCAGTGGGAACTCAGTCCATCTTCGCAGGCAGGCGCACACTCGCAGTAGGCAGTCCCTTTCTGCAGAGTGCCATTAAGTTAATTTCAAAAAGAACCAGTAAAGGTATATGGAGCAGGCAGTAATAGCATGGAGAATATCCAAAATTACTAGACCCAGCCACAGAACTCGGATACCATTTTCATGCACTAATAATTTGTAGTCTACGTATTGAAGGTAACTATAAGCTGACTACTTTCCGCGCTAAAGCAGTCAGGTAATTAGAAATACGCCGTTAGTTGTCTGCCTTTCAACATTGGGGAACAAAATGCCTTTCTCTTCTTTCGCTGGGTAAATGCATCTTGCAGCCCGTTCCCCAAAGCGACGCTGAAGTCCTGTGCCACAGAGATGGTCTCTGAGTCCTTGTTTTCCTGTGGGAGCATAAAGGTGGATTTGCCACAGACCAGGTCAGTGGAAGACGGGGATTCACTGGGAAAGCTCCTGGGGAATCGGTTTCGTTTTAGATGAATTACTATCTTAGGAATTTGTTAATAGGGTGATTCTGGATAAACTGTGAAATTAAACATCTAACAACAAAAGGACCCCACACACCAAAAACCATCGTATGCTCTTGTTTGGCAGAGGGAGTGGGGATTTAAAAAAAAATGGGCAGAAAAAAAAAAAATGTTGAACAACATTTTTAACTTCTAAGCACAGGCAAAAAGAAGACGGAGCATTTGAAGTTTCTATGAGCCTCATGTGTTGGAGCATTCCCCGCTGCTTCATGGATTTCCAGGAAGAATTACCTCTTTCAGTTCCATTTCATCCCCAACAGTCACTGTTTAGGCTGTTTTCACGGGCTACCCATTTCTATAAGTCCCTAAAGAAAAGGGATCAATTTAACCAAGAAAGGTTTAAAAAAAAGCAATCTTTTTACTATTCATGAAGGATATCAATATTACAGCAACCAGACTCAACCAGAGCCATTGTTCCTTCCAACTCCTGGAGAAGGTGTAATTTTGACAGCAAAAAGCCATTTAACTATTCATTGAGTCTAAGCTACAACTACACAATTAGTCAAGTAATCTCTCCAAAGGACAGCAGCTTTGATCTCCAGGAGGAAGACATGTGAAAATGACAAAGGAGCCGGGCTCCTTTTTGGATTTTCTGTATGACCTGGATTTACCTTAATTCAAAGAGGCTGATGAGCCCTGAGTTTGTAGGAGGTGGCATCAAGGAGACTGGATCTTCAGACTCACAAAGTTGTGTGTCTGTCTAAGGCTCTCTCTAAAATTATCAGGTGGATTCGGAAATTCTCCCAAGAGAAATTCATTGCCTCGTGTGGTTGTGAGTCTCTGGAGAGGATCTGTCTTGGCATTTTAAAGAATGCAAAACATAAGCCTTGAAACTAAGGAGTGGGAGGGTCAAAAGTGGGTTCTCAGCCCCACATGTGTGCCCGGGACACAGACAAGTCTTCCCATCGCCCCATCCGATGTCTCGTCCTCTCCAGCTTTTCTCCTGGTCTGGGCCACCTCATTTCCTTCTGGTCAACCACAGAGTGGTCCTCCACTCACCCAGAGCCAGAACCTCAACAGAAGCAGACCAGAGATGTTTCAGGCCGTCGTGGTCCTTCTGCACTCCCTGTCCTCCAGTTTTCCCTGATGAATCGGCCTCTAAGATAAAACCACCCGTAGTGTCCCAGCCTACAGTTTGCATCTGGGACGTACTTGGGTTGCCTTCCTGGGTGCGGCTTCTGCAGCGCTCGCCCACCCCGCCAGGAAGCCCACAGAGCTATCCGCTCTATAAATGAGGAAGCATAAGAGACTTCCCCAGTTTCCAAAGCCAGAGGGGCTCAGCGGCCAGCTGAAGACTCATCCAGAGCCTGGCCAAACTCTACACACAAAGCCAAGAACCAGAGCTGGAGAAGACGGGATGCGGGGGAGGAGTCAGAGGATTCCTCCCCCCACCCCCTGCCACCCCTGTCCCCGTGGCAGAGAAGGGCAGCTGCCTCCAGGATTTGAGTTTAAAAGCCTCGAAAGGCCTCCTTGTCATAATCCCATCTTCGATCAAGGCCTGATGCTGAAGCAGAAATCCCCACCTCTCCATGCCCTCCCTTGGGGAAGAGTAGCTTGTCTGAAAAGTGTTACGTGGGAGGGAAAGCCATTAACTCGGGATCCCCCATTAGCCCACATTTCCAAATTTGCACTCAGCAGGACCAAGAAGGAATGGCATTTAGTACTGGAGCATCTGGATCAGAGAGAAGGAAGGGAGGGAGGAGCCTGGAGTAGTCACAGTGAGAAATAGGGCAAAGGGAAGCTTCTCCAGGAGTTGGGAAGCCCTGAGCAGGTGCAGAGTGCCTGCACTGGGTGGAAGAAGAAGGACTCAGAGAGAGGGATGCGCGAAAGGAGCTGCGCAGAGAGGTGCCAGAGGCCGAGAGGACCAAGGGGGCTCCTGCCCCAGGCTTCTACAAGGAGGCTTCGGGGACAAACTGAGACAACAGATGCCACCTTGGTCCAGCGTGTGCTTTAGGAGATGCCAGCACAGCAGGCAGTGGGGATCAGAGGTGAAGGTCGCCAGCGCCCTGCCCTGGAACACGGCACCACCATCAGACACCAACCTGGGCACCACGTGGATCAGGAGATGAACTGCTGGGGTTTGCCTTCCGTCTCCCTAGTGGAAAGGACACCCCCACCCTGGGCAAAGAAAGACAGTGAAAAATCCTTCGTGTAAAACCTTTGGGTGCCATTCCACAGAGGATGACCCCCAAGTTGTTCCTGAAGGACATTTGCTGAGGGCCTTTCAAGCAGCGACACTGGAAGCCAGCTCACCAGATGCTGAAGTTTGGCTGAGAAGCCAGCCCTCCCCTTTCCCAGGCATGCGACCCGCAACCCGCGAGACGCAGGGGCTCGGAGTCGTCCTGGTGGGGGCGTGGGGTGGGCACAGGGTTGGGTTTCAGTCCGAGTTGTCGGCTTGCTGAGATCTCATCCTACCAATGCTCAGGCAAAACTTACAAAAATATTCCTTGCAGACTCACTGAGGACCCCTGGATCAAACCCAAACTCGGGAGCCAGGAAATCCATTTGCAAATAAAATAAGGTTCTGAGACACAGTGCACATGTGTAGCGTGTGAACTCAGAGTGTGGAAGCTCAAAGCTGAATTATGCAAACTCCCATCCAGTGGAACTCCAAGAAACGCGTGCCAGGGTTCATGACATGTGAGGGTTTGTAACTTCATTTTCTATAATACATTTCACACAAATTGTACCCCGACTTGCTTTGCCGAGTTAAATAATACAGTTACATACCCTATGAGAATTCACCCAGAGTTAACATACTAGAATATTCTGGTCCCATAATATATGAAGTCAATCCTTGTCTTCCTATAGGATTCAACACACACACACACACACACACACACACACACACTCACACACACACTCACACACACACACACTCACACACACACAGAGGAAGGGGTAGATTTTTTTTTTAATTTGATGCTTTTACAGCATAAAGACAGATCATGGGCTATATTATATTCAATACAACAGTTTTCAAACATTTTGAGCTGCTTTTTCAAACAGCACTAAAAATATCCTACATGGTAGAAAAATGCTGTAAACAGACGTAGGTGGGTATATCCTGCTGAAAGATACAGAATGGATTTGGGGCTAAAAGTGGGAGAGATTAGGATACAAGCAGCAGTCTCTCTCCCTCCCCACCACAGGGATGCCCCGTAGGCAGTGCAGAAAATGTAGTAACTACAACGAAAATTGGATTTAATCATTGCTACTAATAAAGGGCCAAGGCTATATGGCAATTTACTATGCTGTCGGCAAAATGAATTGCTTAGGGCATGTTAGCAGCATATTAGATAACACATACCCAGTTAGTAAATTATGATTAAAATAAGTATAGAGTAAATACTGAGTATGCATTTGCACAATAACTCTTTCCAAAAATCTCTTCAAGATCCCTCCCCCAGTGAATCTGTTTATCATCCTCTACAATTTTATCAAATTCAATAAGCATATTTCTGACTCTATAAACTGTTTTTGATGGGTCTTTTTATTTTTTTTCATTTGGTGAATGAAAGAATGATGTCATAGGACAGCATTAAATACTATTAAACAGACCATAACTAACATTCGCTGTGTAAATTATACATAAGCTGACACTTTTATGCACTTTATGAAAAATTGCTTCATGAGTTATGCAATCTTTTCCAAAACAAGCTCCACGGAATAACACGAATGATTATGTTTCATGGCAACAAATTGGTAACTGAATTAGCATTCATTTATTAAGTTTTCACAGGGAACCCTTCTCATTCAAATACTTGTAGATTATAATTTATTTTTATCTGAGGCATAATTTTTCACGTGGCGTTTTTGCCAAAATCAATATAAGCAGAGCCAAGTCCTGTTCCCTATTCCCCGTTTCGACCCTCCTCCTCTTGGCTGCCGACCTACATGTTTCTTTTCTAGCTGGGAAGGTAAACAAACGTGTCTGCCTCACTCTCCCAATCTTTGCCAAAACGCTGAGCTGAACACTATTTCCTACCAGTTCAGCTCACCACACTCAGGACTCTAGTCACACACTTTTTAAAACCGCTTTTGCCTTCTTAAACAAGGAGCTGGGGCTCTTGCTAGATGGCAGAAAGCCTGCATGTTTCACTTTTGAACCACAAGGGAAGCCCTGGCCAAAAGCAACAATGGCAAAAGCCAGTGTCGCCATCAGCAGATTAGCACCGAGGACGCAGAGGCTTGGGTGCGCCCACCCCTCTGGATGTAGCAGGCCACATCAGGCTCCCTGGTGGAGCGCGGACACTTGGACTCCGTTCCAAACACAGATGGACAAACTGTTCTCTTCCGGTCACAAGCCACGTGCAGAGTGAGGTCCTGCTGGGTGAGGTCTATCAGGAAAGCTCTGCAGAGCTCGTGTCTACGCGACGCCAGTTCACTGCTCCGCATCGCCACAGAAGTGTTTACCAATGACCTGTATTGTCACTTGAGAACAGGAGCCTTCTGTGAATTCCAGTCTTTAAGATAATCCTGATGAGTGGTAAGGACTTTCTATTCTAATCATTTACTTTATGTGGTGAAAATGTATTATATTATTCCCTTTAATATCCAATGGTTTCCTTTAAGTTTTCAAAATGCAAATCCCACTTACACAGTGAAATATGTACCACAAGACACATATTTTACTAATGCATATAAAGCATTCCAATGTGTAAGACCTCAACAAACCTGTTACTGTTATTAGCATTATTGGAATTTTGACTGATATATCTGTTCAAATTCTGGGTAATGTTGACTCTGGTTCTACAGATTTTTGTCTATCTCTAAATTCATGAGAATACACTCCGATCACCCCTGTGCCATTTTAGTCCACTTCTCCATACGTTTCATACTTAGCCAAACTGCTCTAGCAAATTCTGACACCAGCAAGGATTTCAGTCTCAGTAAAGATATTTTTGTATTTGCGTATAACTTAAGAATCAGAACTCGGTGAACCCAGAATTACCACTCATTCCTAAATGGAGCCTAAAGCAGACTGGACAGAGAAAGCCATATTCCCCGGGGGAGGCTCAGAGCAGACCCTCAGCCAGGGCTGGAGGGGAGCGGGGAACCTGGCAGAGGTCATGCTCAGCGTCCTGACACCTTTGGCATGGTGGATCATGAGAACTTCAAAAGAGGAGAGTAGATTGTGCCTAAAAGGCCTCTCTGCATGAGGGCACAGTGAGAAGGAGGCTGTCTGCAAGCCAAGGGGGAGTCCTCACCAGAAACCAAGCCCTGGCAGGCCCTGACCTGAGGCTTCCAGCCTCCATAACTGTGGGAAAATAAATCTCTGTTGTTCCTGCAGGTGTCTAGTTCTGGCACCTGAAGCTGACCAGCATAAGGAGTGAGCTTGCCCACAGCCCAAGCACGGCCGCAAAGCATCTCAGCAGCTCTAGACAGGTGCATTGATTGAGTCCAGGTCAANTGGCAATTTACTATGCTGTCGGCAAAATGAATTGCTTAGGGCATGTTAGCAGCATATTAGATAACACATACCCAGTTAGTAAATTATGATTAAAATAAGTATAGAGTAAATACTGAGTATGCATTTGCACAATAACTCTTTCCAAAAATCTCTTCAAGATCCCTCCCCCAGTGAATCTGTTTATCATCCTCTACAATTTTATCAAATTCAATAAGCATATTTCTGACTCTATAAACTGTTTTTGATGGGTCTTTTTATTTTTTTTCATTTGGTGAATGAAAGAATGATGTCATAGGACAGCATTAAATACTATTAAACAGACCATAACTAACATTCGCTGTGTAAATTATACATAAGCTGACACTTTTATGCACTTTATGAAAAATTGCTTCATGAGTTATGCAATCTTTTCCAAAACAAGCTCCACGGAATAACACGAATGATTATGTTTCATGGCAACAAATTGGTAACTGAATTAGCATTCATTTATTAAGTTTTCACAGGGAACCCTTCTCATTCAAATACTTGTAGATTATAATTTATTTTTATCTGAGGCATAATTTTTCACGTGGCGTTTTTGCCAAAATCAATATAAGCAGAGCCAAGTCCTGTTCCCTATTCCCCGTTTCGACCCTCCTCCTCTTGGCTGCCGACCTACATGTTTCTTTTCTAGCTGGGAAGGTAAACAAACGTGTCTGCCTCACTCTCCCAATCTTTGCCAAAACGCTGAGCTGAACGCTATTTCCTACCAGTTCAGCTCACCACACTCAGGACTCTAGTCACACACTTTTTAAAACCGCTTTTGCCTTCTTAAACAAGGAGCTGGGGCTCCTGCTAGATGGCAGAAAGCCTGCATGTTTCACTTTTGAACCACAAGGGAAGCCCTGGCCAAAAGCAACAATGGCAAAAGCCAGTGTCGCCATCAGCAGATTAGCACCGAGGACGCAGAGGCTTGGGTGCGCCCACCCCTCTGGATGTAGCAGGCCACATCAGGCTCCCTGGTGGAGCGCGGACACTTGGACTCCGTTCCAAACACAGATGGACAAACTGTTCTCTTCCGGTCACAAGCCACGTGCAGAGTGAGGTCCTGCTGGGTGAGGTCTATCAGGAAAGCTCTGCAGAGCTCGTGTCTACGCGACGCCAGTTCACTGCTCCGCATCGCCACAGAAGTGTTTACCAATGACCTGTATTGTCACTTGAGAACAGGAGCCTTCTGTGAATTCCAGTCTTTAAGATAATCCTGATGAGTGGTAAGGACTTTCTATTCTAATCATTTACTTTATGTGATGAAAATGTATTATATTATTCCCTTTAATATCCAATGGTTTCCTTTAAGTTTTCAAAATGCAAATCCCACTTACACAGTGAAATATGTACCACAAGACACATATTTTACTAATGCATATAAAGCATTCCAATGTGTAAGACCTCAACAAACCTGTTACTGTTATTAGCATTATTGGAATTTTGACTGATATATCTGTTCAAATTCTGGGTAATGTTGACTCTGGTTCTACAGATTTTTGTCTATCTCTAAATTCATGAGAATACACTCCGATCACCCCTGTGCCATTTTAGTCCACTTCTCCATACGTTTCATACTTAGCCAAACTGCTCTAGCAAATTCTGACACCAGCAAGGATTTCAGTCTCAGTAAAGATATTTTTGTATTTGCGTATAACTTAAGAATCAGAACTCGGTGAACCCAGAATTACCACTCATTCCTAAATGGAGCCTAAAGCAGACTGGACAGAGAAAGCCATATTCCCCGGGGGAGGCTCAGAGCAGACCCTCAGCCAGGGCTGGAGGGGAGCGGGGAACCTGGCAGAGGTCACGCTCAGCGTCCTGACACCTTTGGCATGGTGGATCATGAGAACTTCAAAAGAGGAGAGTAGATTGTGCCTAAAAGGCCTCTCTGCATGAGGGCACAGTGAGAAGGAGGCTGTCTGCAAGCCAAGGGGGAGTCCTCACCAGAAACCAAGCCCTGGCAGGCCCTGACCTGAGGCTTCCAGCCTCCATAACTGTGGGAAAATAAATCTCTGTTGTTCCTGCAGGTGTCTAGTTCTGGCACCTGAAGCTGACCAGCATAAGGAGTGAGCTTGCCCACAGCCCAAGCACGGCCGCAAAGCATCTCAGCAGCTCTAGACAGGTGCATTGATTGAGTCCAGGTCAAACTCCCATGAGAAGGACTGGGAACGGAAGTGGTCACATTTCGATTTCTTACTTGGGATTGTAAAGATGTGTGTGTGCTAAGATTCGGGGCTCACCTGTCAGTCACCCCACTCCCCTCCTCTGCTTCCCTCCCGGGAGACAAAGGAAGCCACAGGATGTGCTAGCCAGATGGAATCATGAGCACAGGGACTCTTCCAGAGAAGGAGGAGACCCCTTCCAGGAGCAGCAGCAAGGGCAGAATAGCTTTCGGGGTGGCCCTTGCTGAGATGCTTCCATGGACCCCGGTCAGCTCTTTGCAACCCCATAGACCACAGCACTCCAGGCCTCCCTGCCCAATACCAGCTCCTGGAGTTTACCCAAACTCGTGTCCTTTGAGTCAGTGACATCATCCAACCATCTCATCCTTTGTCATCCCCTTCTCCTCCTGCCCTCAATCTTTCCCAGCATCAGGGTCTTTTCAAGTGAGTCAGCTCTTCACATCAGGTGGCCAAAGTATTGGAATTCCAGCTTCAGCATCTGTCCTTCTGATGAACACCCAGGATTGGTCTCCTTTAAGATGGACTGGTTGAATCTCCTTGCTGTCCAAGGGACTCTCAAGAGTCTTCTCCAACACCACAGTTTAAAAGCATCAATTCTTCAGCGCTCAACTTTCTTTATGGTCCAACTCTCACATCCAAAGTGGTTCATCCCATNTGACAGAGGATGAGATGGCTGGATGGCATCTCTGACACAATGGACATGGCTTTGGGTGGACTCCGGGATTTGGTAGTGGACACGGAGGCCTGGTGTACTGTGGTTCATGGGGTTGCAAAGAATTGGACATGACTGAGTGACTGAACTGAACTGAACTGACAGGTCTAATAACTTGGATGTGAATTTGCCAAATATTAACAAACCAAATCTGGTATGAGACAAAAACGCAAATGCACGACATTTCCGTGGGGCTTATTTTAGGAATGCCATGTTGGTATAGTGCTTCCCAGGAGGTGGTAGTGGTAAAGAGTCTGCTTGCCCATGTAGGATCTGCAGAGAGACCTGAGTACAATCCCTGGGTCAGAAAGATCCCCTGGAGAGGAAAATGGCAAACCACTCCAGTGTTCTTCCATAATAGACCATGTTGACTTCAAAGCAGCCCCTTGCTTGTGGGGTGATAGGCTAGGAGAACCGAGCTCATTAACAGTCCTCCCTTTCAAATGGAAATCGCCCTGCCTTTATGGAAGGAGAGTGGAGAGCCCTCGGTAGAATTAACTGCTTCCTCTTCTCTCTCTGTGACTCTGTGGGTCTACACTTGCTTCTGGACAGAGACAGGGAGAGAGCTGGAGAGAGCAATTAAAGGGATATTCACATCACTCGTCCCCTTCGCACAAGCTGAACATAGGTTAACCAGAGACAGAGCACTCAGTCCCACAGGACTGGTCCCCCAAGTGATCATGTAAGAAGATGATGTTCTTGGATGTCAATCCCTGGACCACTTTGCATGTACACGCGTGTGAGCAGGCACACACACTCAATGGACCGAGCTGAAGAATGACCACGTCCTTCCATCCTGAGACCTCCCTCAGTGGCCTCTTGCACTGTCCTTGGGTTACCATTTGTTCCCAGGCTGCAAACCGTGGTGAAAGCTCCAAGTTGAAGATGACAGGGAGCGTGAGGGTGGACAGGCCTCCAGCAGAAGGCAGGGCAGGTGGTTAGAGACGCTTCGGATTTGACAAGGCCTGGGTCAAACCGCTGCTCCAGGGGCAGCGTCTGGGGGCTCTTCTCCCCACACGGCTATGTCGTAGTCACCAGCCTCCAGGGGAACACGCAGGCCTCCTGTCCCCACGTCTCTCTCCCCAGGGACCCTGTCCCTCCAGAGAAACACCACCTGGAGGAGGAGGGCTGCAGACTCCAGGGCAGAGAACAGGGAAAGACATCAGACAGCACTGCAGTCGCTGCCCCTGGGAGGGGAGGCTCGCCGGATGAGCATACCCGGGGCTGCAGTGGAATTTCAGGGACAGGGAAGCGGCAGCTAAAGCCTGAAGGGAAAAACCCGTAGCAATCTGAGGGGCGTACTGCCGCCTGGCAGAACTTGGCAGGGCCCCCGGCCTTTCTCAATACGGGATATGTGTTAATGGATCCAAAATATTGAAAGCAAATATTGACTCCAACTCCTAAAAAGCCTTTAATTATTTATTTTGAATAATTTGATACTCAAGTAAATTAATGCTGAAGCATTCCTCTGTTTGTGCCAAATCAGTGCCTCTCAGTGGGAACTCAGTCCATCTTCGCAGGCAGGCGCACACTCGCAGTAGGCAGTCCCTTTCTGCAGAGTGCCATTAAGTTAATTTCAAAAAGAACCAGTAAAGGTATATGGAGCAGGCAGTAATAGCATGGAGAATATCCAAAATTACTAGACCCAGCCACAGAACTCGGATACCATTTTCATGCACTAATAATTTGTAGTCTACGTATTGAAGGTAACTATAAGCTGACTACTTTCCGCGCTAAAGCAGTCAGGTAATTAGAAATACGCCGTTAGTTGTCTGCCTTTCAACATTGGGGAACAAAATGCCTTTCTCTTCTTTCGCTGGGTAAATACATCTTGCAGCCCGTTCCCCAAAGCGACGCTGAAGTCCTGTGCCACAGAGATGGTCTCTGAGTCCTTGTTTTCCTGTGGGAGCATAAAGGTGGATTTGCCACAGACCAGGTCAGTGGAAGACGGGGATTCACTGGGAAAGCTCCTGGGGAATCGGTTTCGTTTTAGATGAATTACTATCTTAGGAATTTGTTAATAGGGTGATTCTGGATAAACTGTGAAATTAAACATCTAACAACAAAAGGACCCCACACACCAAAAACCATCGTATGCTCTTGTTTGGCAGAGGGAGTGGGGATTTAAAAAAAAATGGGCAGAAAAAAAAAAAATGTTGAACAACATTTTTAACTTCTAAGCACAGGCAAAAAGAAGACGGAGCATTTGAAGTTTCTATGAGCCTCATGTGTTGGAGCATTCCCCGCTGCTTCATGGATTTCCAGGAAGAATTACCTCTTTCAGTTCCATTTCATCCCCAACAGTCACTGTTTAGGCTGTTTTCACGGGCTACCCATTTCTATAAGTCCCTAAAGAAAAGGGATCAATTTAACCAAGAAAGGTTTAAAAAAAAGCAATCTTTTTACTATTCATGAAGGATATCAATATTACAGCAACCAGACTCAACCAGAGCCATTGTTCCTTCCAACTCCTGGAGAAGGTGTAATTTTGACAGCAAAAAGCCATTTAACTATTCATTGAGTCTAAGCTACAACTACACAATTAGTCAAGTAATCTCTCCAAAGGACAGCAGCTTTGATCTCCAGGAGGAAGACATGTGAAAATGACAAAGGAGCCGGGCTCCTTTTTGGATTTTCTGTATGACCTGGATTTACCTTAATTCAAAGAGGCTGATGAGCCCTGAGTTTGTAGGAGGTGGCATCAAGGAGACTGGATCTTCAGACTCACAAAGTTGTGTGTCTGTCTAAGGCTCTCTCTAAAATTATCAGGTGGATTCGGAAATTCTCCCAAGAGAAATTCATTGCCTCGTGTGGTTGTGAGTCTCTGGAGAGGATCTGTCTTGGCATTTTAAAGAATGCAAAACATAAGCCTTGAAACTAAGGAGTGGGAGGGTCAAAAGTGGGTTCTCAGCCCCACATGTGTGCCCGGGACACAGACAAGTCTTCCCATCGCCCCATCCGATGTCTCGTCCTCTCCAGCTTTTCTCCTGGTCTGGGCCACCTCATTTCCTTCTGGTCAACCACAGAGTGGTCCTCCACTCACCCAGAGCCAGAACCTCAACAGAAGCAGACCAGAGATGTTTCAGGCCGTCGTGGTCCTTCTGCACTCCCTGTCCTCCAGTTCTCCCTGATGAATCGGCCTCTAAGATAAAACCACCCGTAGTGTCCCAGCCTACAGTTTGCATCTGGGACGTACTTGGGTTGCCTTCCTGGGTGCGGCTTCTGCAGCGCTCGCCCACCCCGCCAGGAAGCCCACAGAGCTATCCGCTCTATAAATGAGGAAGCATAAGAGACTTCCCCAGTTTCCAAAGCCAGAGGGGCTCAGCGGCCAGCTGAAGACTCATCCAGAGCCTGGCCAAACTCTACACACAAAGCCAAGAACCAGAGCTGGAGAAGACGGGATGCGGGGGAGGAGTCAGAGGATTCCTCCCCCCACCCCCTGCCACCCCTGTCCCCGTGGCAGAGAAGGGCAGCTGCCTCCAGGATTTGAGTTTAAAAGCCTCGAAAGGCCTCCTTGTCATAATCCCATCTTCGATCAAGGCCTGATGCTGAAGCAGAAATCCCCACCTCTCCATGCCCTCCCTTGGGGAAGAGTAGCTTGTCTGAAAAGTGTTACGTGGGAGGGAAAGCCATTAACTCGGGATCCCCCATTAGCCCACATTTCCAAATTTGTACTCAGCAGGACCAAGAAGGAATGGCATTTAGTACTGGAGCATCTGGATCAGAGAGAAGGAAGGGAGGGAGGAGCCTGGAGTAGTCACAGTGAGAAATAGGGCAAAGGGAAGCTTCTCCAGGAGTTGGGAAGCCCTGAGCAGGTGCAGAGTGCCTGCACTGGGTGGAAGAAGAAGGACTCAGAGAGAGGGATGCGCGAAAGGAGCTGCGCAGAGAGGTGCCAGAGGCCGAGAGGACCAAGGGGGCTCCTGCCCCAGGCTTCTACAAGGAGGCTTCGGGGACAAACTGAGACAACAGATGCCACCTTGGTCCAGCGTGTGCTTTAGGAGATGCCAGCACAGCAGGCAGTGGGGATCAGAGGTGAAGGTCGCCAGCGCCCTGCCCTGGAACACGGCACCACCATCAGACACCAACCTGGGCACCACGTGGATCAGGAGATGAACTGCTGGGGTTTGCCTTCCGTCTCCCTAGTGGAAAGGACACCCCCACCCTGGGCAAAGAAAGACAGTGAAAAATCCTTCGTGTAAAACCTTTGGGTGCCATTCCACAGAGGATGACCCCCAAGTTGTTCCTGAAGGACATTTGCTGAGGGCCTTTCAAGCAGCGACACTGGAAGCCAGCTCACCAGATGCTGAAGTTTGGCTGAGAAGCCAGCCCTCCCCTTTCCCAGGCATGCGACCCGCAACCCGCGAGACGCAGGGGCTCGGAGTCGTCCTGGTGGGGGCGTGGGGTGGGCACAGGGTTGGGTTTCAGTCCGAGTTGTCGGCTTGCTGAGATCTCATCCTACCAATGCTCAGGCAAAACTTACAAAAATATTCCTTGCAGACTCACTGAGGACCCCTGGATCAAACCCAAACTCGGGAGCCAGGAAATCCATTTGCAAATAAAATAAGGTTCTGAGACACAGTGCACATGTGTAGCGTGTGAACTCAGAGTGTGGAAGCTCAAAGCTGAATTATGCAAACTCCCATCCAGTGGAACTCCAAGAAACGCGTGCCAGGGTTCATGACATGTGAGGGTTTGTAACTTCATTTTCTATAATACATTTCACACAAATTGTACCCCGACTTGCTTTGCCGAGTTAAATAATACAGTTACATACCCTATGAGAATTCACCCAGAGTTAACATACTAGAATATTCTGGTCCCATAATATATGAAGTCAATCCTTGTCTTCCTATAGGATTCAACACACACACACACACACACACACACACACACTCACACACACACAGAGGAAGGGGTAGATTTTTTTTTTAATTTGATGCTTTTACAGCATAAAGACAGATCATGGGCTATATTATACTCAATATAACAGTTTTCAAACATTTTGAGCTGCTTTTTCAAATAGCACTAAAAATATCCTACATGGTAGAAAAATGCTGTAAACAGACGTAGGTGGGTATATCCTGCTGAAAGATACAGAATGGATTTGGGGCTAAAAGTGGGAGAGATTAGGATACAAGCAGCAGTCTCTCTCCCTCCCCACCACAGGGATGCCCCGTAGGCAGTGCAGAAAATGTAGTAACTACAACGAAAATTGGATTTAATCATTGCTACTAATAAAGGGCCAAGGCTATATGGCAATTTACTATGCTGTCGGCAAAATGAATTGCTTAGGGCATGTTAGCAGCATATTAGATAACACATACCCAGTTAGTAAATTATGATTAAAATAAGTATAGAGTAAATACTGAGTATGCATTTGCACAATAACTCTTTCCAAAAATCTCTTCAAGATCCCTCCCCCAGTGAATCTGTTTATCATCCTCTACAATTTTATCAAATTCAATAAGCATATTTCTGACTCTATAAACTGTTTTTGATGGGTCTTTTTATTTTTTTTCATTTGGTGAATGAAAGAATGATGTCATAGGACAGCATTAAATACTATTAAACAGACCATAACTAACATTCGCTGTGTAAATTATACATAAGCTGACACTTTTATGCACTTTATGAAAAATTGCTTCATGAGTTATGCAATCTTTTCCAAAACAAGCTCCACGGAATAACACGAATGATTATGTTTCATGGCAACAAATTGGTAACTGAATTAGCATTCATTTATTAAGTTTTCACAGGGAACCCTTCTCATTCAAATACTTGTAGATTATAATTTATTTTTATCTGAGGCATAATTTTTCACGTGGCGTTTTTGCCAAAATCAATATAAGCAGAGCCAAGTCCTGTTCCCTATTCCCCGTTTCGACCCTCCTCCTCTTGGCTGCCGACCTACATGTTTCTTTTCTAGCTGGGAAGGTAAACAAACGTGTCTGCCTCACTCTCCCAATCTTTGCCAAAACGCTGAGCTGAACGCTATTTCCTACCAGTTCAGCTCACCACACTCAGGACTCTAGTCACACACTTTTTAAAACCGCTTTTGCCTTCTTAAACAAGGAGCTGGGGCTCCTGCTAGATGGCAGAAAGCCTGCATGTTTCACTTTTGAACCACAAGGGAAGCCCTGGCCAAAAGCAACAATGGCAAAAGCCAGTGTCGCCATCAGCAGATTAGCACCGAGGACGCAGAGGCTTGGGTGCGCCCACCCCTCTGGATGTAGCAGGCCACATCAGGCTCCCTGGTGGAGCGCGGACACTTGGACTCCGTTCCAAACACAGATGGACAAACTGTTCTCTTCCGGTCACAAGCCACGTGCAGAGTGAGGTCCTGCTGGGTGAGGTCTATCAGGAAAGCTCTGCAG
The DNA here is from genome assembly GCA_006410735.1 of Raphicerus campestris. Classification (NCBI taxonomy): domain Eukaryota; kingdom Metazoa; phylum Chordata; class Mammalia; order Artiodactyla; family Bovidae; genus Raphicerus; species Raphicerus campestris. The sequence goes on along the minus strand of SJYW01044528.1, from coordinate 1,222,174 downwards.
AGCTCGTGTCTACGCGACGCCAGTTCACTGCTCCGCATCGCCACAGAAGTGTTTACCAATGACCTGTATTGTCACTTGAGAACAGGAGCCTTCTGTGAATTCCAGTCTTTAAGATAATCCTGATGAGTGGTAAGGACTTTCTATTCTAATCATTTACTTTATGTGATGAAAATGTATTATATTATTCCCTTTAATATCCAATGGTTTCCTTTAAGTTTTCAAAATGCAAATCCCACTTACACAGTGAAATATGTACCACAAGACACATATTTTACTAATGCATATAAAGCATTCCAATGTGTAAGACCTCAACAAACCTGTTACTGTTATTAGCATTATTGGAATTTTGACTGATATATCTGTTCAAATTCTGGGTAATGTTGACTCTGGTTCTACAGATTTTTGTCTATCTCTAAATTCATGAGAATACACTCTGATCACCCCTGTGCCATTTTAGTCCACTTCTCCATACGTTTCATACTTAGCCAAACTGCTCTAGCAAATTCTGACACCAGCAAGGATTTCAGTCTCAGTAAAGATATTTTTGTATTTGCGTATAACTTAAGAATCAGAACTCGGTGAACCCAGAATTACCACTCATTCCTAAATGGAGCCTAAAGCAGACTGGACAGAGAAAGCCATATTCCCCGGGGGAGGCTCAGAGCAGACCCTCAGCCAGGGCTGGAGGGGAGCGGGGAACCTGGCAGAGGTCACGCTCAGCGTCCTGACACCTTTGGCATGGTGGATCATGAGAACTTCAAAAGAGGAGAGTAGATTGTGCCTAAAAGGCCTCTCTGCATGAGGGCACAGTGAGAAGGAGGCTGTCTGCAAGCCAAGGGGGAGTCCTCACCAGAAACCAAGCCCTGGCAGGCCCTGACCTGAGGCTTCCAGCCTCCATAACTGTGGGAAAATAAATCTCTGTTGTTCCTGCAGGTGTCTAGTTCTGGCACCTGAAGCTGACCAGCATAAGGAGTGAGCTTGCCCACAGCCCAAGCACGGCCGCAAAGCATCTCAGCAGCTCTAGACAGGTGCATTGATTGAGTCCAGGTCAAACTCCCATGAGAAGGACTGGGAATGGAAGTGATCACATTTCGATTTCTTACTTGGGATTGTAAAGATGTGTGTGTGCTAAGATTCGGGGCTCACCTGTCAGTCACCCCACTCCCCTCCTCTGCTTCCCTTCAGGGAGACAAAGGAAGCCACAGGATGTGCTAGCCAGATGGAATCATGAGCACAGGGACTCTTCCAGAGAAGGAGGAGACCCCTTCCAGGAGCAGCAGCAAGGGCAGAATAGCTTTCGGGGTGGCCCTTGCTGAGATGCTTCCATGGACCCCGGTCAGCTCTTTGCAACCCCATAGACCACAGCACTCCAGGCCTCCCTGCCCAATACCAGCGCCTGGAGTTTACCCAAACTCGTGTCCTTTGAGTCAGTGACATCATCCAACCATCTCATCCTTTGTCATCCCCTTCTCCTCCTGCCCTCAATCTTTCCCAGCATCAGGGTCTTTTCAAGTGAGTCAGCTCTTCACATCAGGTGGCCAAAGTATTGGAATTCCAGCTTCAGCATCTGTCCTTCTGATGAACACCCAGGATTGGTCTCCTTTAAGATGGACTGGTTGAATCTCCTTGCTGTCCAAGGGACTCTCAAGAGTCTTCTCCAACACCACAGTTTAAAAGCATCAATTCTTCAGCGCTCAACTTTCTTTATGGTCCAACTCTCACATCCAAAGTGGTTCATCCCATTCTAAATCCCAACAACATCTAACACCTTACCCACCCTGTGAGCTTTCCATGTCTGTGCCTAACTCAGCTTCTGTTTTCTATATTCTTTTAAGACAGGGACTCATTTTTTCACTTAAATTTATTTTAAAATTAAAAGCACTTTACATCACTATGATCCAAGGGTAATACAGATCACCTTTTCAAATAAATCTCTAGCCACAAACAAAAATGAAGCAATGTTCCTAAAATTACAGTGAGATGCTGCAACAACCCATTTTTAGGAATAAGCAGAGATAGCCTTTCTCTTTGGCATTGAGGATCCAAAGAGAAAGGACACAGAGGTGACTTTCTTACTGTGTGACTCGGTGTAACCTAATGCCTCACAGTGTGGTCAAAAAAAAGGCTGCTCAGCTGAAGGCCAAAGTGCCCCCACCTGCTGGGAAATGTGGCCCCAAGGTTCTTCCCTGTGTCTCCTCCATCTCCCTCTAGCCTCTAGTCTCCTGGGAGTTAAAGACCATCCCACCACCTCGCACAACGCTGGTATTTTTGCAAGTACTAAAAAAAAATTTGCGGGCTAGATGATGGTATGAAAGGCTGAGAAACACAAAATTCTGTGGCTAACCAGAAAATAAATGTGTCCCATTATCAGTGTTTGGGCTTCCACGGTAGCTCAGTTGGTAAAGAATCTGCCTGCAGTGCAGGAGACCCTGGTTCAATTCCTGGGTCTGGAAGATCCACTGGAGACGAGATAGGCTACCCACTCCAGTATTCTTGGGCTTCCCTGGTGGCTCAGCTGGTAAAGAATCCAACTGCAATGCAGATCGAACCTGGGTTCCATCCCTGGGTTGGGAAGATACCCTGAAGGAGGGCATAGCAACCCACTCCAGTATTTGGCTTGGAGAATTCCATGGCCTGTTTACTCTGTGGAGTCGCAAAGAGTCAGACATGACCGAGCGACTTTCACTTTCACTGTCAGTGTTGGGCAGGAGGGGAAACTAAACCGCAAAAGCCTGTGACATAAGTCGCGGATGTTCAAGCAGGACCTGGTCGGTGCCAGGATGGGACCTCCCAGTGAGCAGGGGATCCCCTGCCTTTAGAACCAGATCTGTGCAATGATGGACCTGCTGCCTCCTTGTGTCTTTCTCCAACCACTCAATAAAGAGAAGACCAGACAATAGCCTTACTTTTATATGTAATAGGGCTTCCCTGGTGGCTCAGATGGTAAAGCATCTGCCTGCAATGCAAAAGACCTGGGTTCAATCCCTGGGTGGGGAAGAGCCCCTGGAGAAGGAAATGGCAACCCACTCCAGTACTCTTGTCTGGAAAATTCCATGGACAGAGGAGCCTGGTAGGCTATAGCCCATGGAGTCGCAAAGAATAGACACGACTGAGCGACTTCTCTTTCACTTTCTTCATATGTAATGGCAGAACAAGTCCAAAGTGAAATAACCATCTACCCAGGCAAGCGTATCAGCCTGCATCTGAAGCCATAAGACTGGGTAGCCCCTGTGGAATGGACTGGAATCTTTGCAGGAAAACCAGCTCTGTGAATGCCAAGGAAGTGAGGGATTTGTGCTAAGACCTCTCTCCTCACCCACTTCAGCAGAGCACCCAGGCACTCACCCCAAAGCCTGCCTTTCAGAAGTGTGTGTGCGTGCGTGTGTCTGTGTCTGTTTGTCTGTCTGTCTGCACACGTGCACATATACATGTGGTGGGAGGGGAGGAAGGAGTTCTGTGCAGGGATCAAATTACCTTTTAATTACANAAAGCCTGCCTTTCAGAAGTGTGTGTGCGTGCGTGTGTCTGTGTCTGTTTGTCTGTCTGTCTGCACACGTGCACATATACATGTGGTGGGAGGGGAGGAAGGAGTTCTGTGCAGGGATCAAATTACCTTTTAATTACACCACGAGTCTCACATGTCTTGGTCTTCATGATTGAAGCTGTCCGCAGTCCTTCAAAACCTGGATCTTGCCACACACGGAGGATGCCTGTGGGTCCTGCTGCCACCTCTCCCTGTCCCATTTGGCAGAGACATGCTTGCTGCTCAGAGGCACTGTGGCTGCCCATGTTAAGGGTGCCAACCTCCTATGCAGAAGATGGACCACCTAGGACCAACCTTTTGAGTCAAATGATGACAGCTTTGTTTGCTCACTGATCTTCCTNTTCAGTACGGTTCAGTCACTCAGTCATTTTCTGACTCTTTGCAACCCCATGGACTGCAGCATTCCAGGCTTCCGTGTCCATCACCAACTCTCGGAGCTTGTTCAAACTCATGTCCATCGACTTGGTGATGCCATTCAACCATCTCATCCTCTGTCGTCCCCTTGTCCTCCTGCCTTTAATCTTTCCCAGCATCAGGGTCTTCTCCAATGAGTCAACTGTTTGCATCAGGTCCCAAAGTATTGGAGCTTCAGCTTCAGCATCAGTCCTTTCAGGGACTATTCAGGACTGATTTCCTTTATAATAGACTGGTTTGATCTCCTTACAGTCCAAGGGACTCTCAAGAGTCTTCTCCAACACCACATCTGAAGATTAGGACACAGATATATTTGAGGGGTGTTATTCAGTTCAGTTGTAAAGGATTCGCTTGCCAATACAAGAGATGCAAGAGATGTGGATTCAATTCCTGGGTCGGGAAGATCCTCTGGAGAAGGAAATGGCAACCCACTCCAATATTCTTGCCTGCGAAATCCCATGGATAGAAGGGGCTGGGGGGCTACAACCAAAGTGGTCTCAAAGAGTCGGACACAGCTCAGTGACTAAGTAACAATGGCAAAAATTCAGCTGCCCATAGCTAGAGTCTCCTTAACCAAGAAAATCTAGATTTGAAAACCAGAGTAATTGCCTTCCTTGGTATCTATCCAAAGGAATTAAAAGTTATGTCCACACAAATCCTGCACACAATGTTTATAGCAGCTCTATTGATAGTTGCCAAAACTTGGAAACAACCAAGATGTCCTTTGGTAGGTGAAGAATAAGCTGGCACATCCATGTAACAGAGTATTATTCATCAATAAAAAGAAATGAGATATCATACCACGAAAAGTCATGAAAAAACTTAAATGCATATTTCCAAGTGAAAAAAAAGCCAATCTGAAAAGGCTGCAAATTATTTGATTCTAACTTCATGACATTCAGAAAAAGGTTTAAGTCACAGAGATGGGAAAATGCAGCGGCTGCCAGTGTTTGGAGGGAAGAGGGAAGGACAAATAGAAGGAGCATGGAGGATGCTGTAGGGCAATTAAATGGCTCCACGTGATGCTATAGTCATACATACATGTCGTCATACCCTTGTCAAAGCCCGTAGAGTGTATGGCAGCAAGAGGCAACCCTAATGTCAGCCGTGGACTTTGGGTGACAATGACATGTCCGTTTAGGCTCAACAGTTATAACAAACGCACTGTCTGCTGGGTGTGGATGGCGGCGAGGCTGTGCATGGGTGGGGACAGGCAGGTGTAGGGGCAGGTGGGACATCTCTGGGCCTTTCCTTCCATTTTGCTGTAAGTCAAAAACTACTCTAAAATATTGTCTTCATTTTTTTAAGAAAAAGCTATTACTAAAATATTCTATATTTACCTATGTTAATGTTGACAATAGTTCAAGGTCCATGGCATTTTCTTTGAAAATGTAATATATAAATAAACGTGCTTTTCTTTCCAAAGGACAGTATGCCATGATATCAAAATAGAGAAGAAAGAAAGAAAAAGCTAAAGTACAAACCCTGACAACGTCCTCCTTTCGGAAGCAGGATAAGGGCTGAGATCCAGAGCCTGGTTCAGACTGTGGAGCACTGGGGAGGCGGTCCCCTCGCTGAGGCTCAGGATGGAATTGGGGTGTAGGGGAGGCGAGGCTGGTGCAGGTGGGGAAGGCAGGGGTTCTGACTCCTTGGACCTGACACGCGGCTGAAGGGCCATCGTCCCTGCCACGTGGCTTGGCAAGTCTGGGAGAAGCGGCGCTCTTGCACCCAGGGACTTTCCGTGTTCTTTCTCTCTCTGGACCCAGGCCTGTTCTCCCTCAGCTCCAGGGGAATACCCACCACCTCCATGGGCCTTGGTTTCTTCTGCACAAGGAAAGGCGAACATAGCTTCTCTCCAGTTTCTGCAGTATCCTGGGAAGTGAGGGGGTGCCTCTATGAGGCAGAGGGCAGAGTCACATTTGAGATTCCAGGATTCCCCCAGGAGTCACCCTTCTGCCCTCGGGTAGCCCACTGCAGGCATGGGGAACAGAGCATTCCTGTGGGGACAGCAGGTGGATTATAGAGACTGCCACTTGTTAGCATCTCAGCAGAGGAAAGCTGCGCTGACGTCCTGCAGGGCCAGCAGGCCCCTGGCCTTTAGCATCATGAGCATGTCTGGGAAACAGGGACAGAGCCTGGTGGCATGAACCCTCATCTTCCTACCTCACACTCCAGATGACACAGGGTTAGAGAGGGGTCAGGGGATCAGCCCTCCAAGTCAGAGAATGCCAGAGCTGGGCCCATGGAGACCACCATATGTCAGGCCCCGAACCAATTAATGGGAGGATAGAGGAAATATCAACTTTAAATGTTAATCTATTTTTAAATTTTTATTCTTTTTTGTACCAAATTGGTACTTTTCTATAAATATCTTCTGTATTTGGCAGACTTGGGTTAACATGGCGCGTAATGTTTAAGCTCCTTGAACACCATGGACTCCTCAGCGTAAGTGAGTGTTGGAGGCTTTAGCAATTACAGATGTTTGTGTGGCTAGTTATTAATATTTGATGGTAGCAGAGGGGTGAAGAAGAAGAAGTTGCTCAGTCGTGTCCGACTCTCTGTGACCCCGTGGACTGTAGCCTGCCAGGCTCCTCTGTCCATGGGATTCTCCAGGCAAGAATACTGGAGTGGGTTATCATTTCCTTCTCCGGGGGATCTTCCCGACCCAGGGATCGAACCCCGATCTCCCGCATTGGAGGCAGACGCTTTAACCTCTTACTCACCAGGGGTGAGTAAGGCTAATCTTCTTACTCTGCTGTGTTTTCCTCTCAATACTTATTTTAAAAGAATATGTGCAAAATATTAAAAACAAATTACTGTTGCTGCTTAGCCGCTGACTCGTGTCTGACTCTCTGCAACCCCATGAACTGCAGCACACCAGGCTTCCCCTGTCCTGCCCGATCTCCTGGAGTTTGCTCAGACTCACGTCCATTGAGTTGGTGGTGCCATCCAACCATCTCATCCTCTGTGCCCCCTTCTCCTTTCACCTTCAGTCATTCCCAGCATCAGGGTCTTTTCCAGTGAGTTGGGTCTTCCCATCACATGGCCAAAGTACTGGAGCTTCAGCATCAGTCCTTCCAATGAATAGTCAGGGTTGATTTCCTTCAGAATTAACTGGATTAAAAATAAATACAGTCACAGAGAAGCTATCATTGCCCATGGGCTTCCCAGGTGGGTCAGGCGTAAAGAATCTGCCTTCAAGGCAGGAGATTCAGGAGGTGCAGGTTCATTTCCCGGCTCCGGAAGGTCCCCTGGAGAAGGGCATGGCTGCCCACTCCAGTATTCTTGCCTGGAGAATCCCAGGAGAGAGGAGCCTTGCAGGCTACAGACCATGGAGTCACAAAGAGTTGACTGGGGACTGAGCTATGTGGCCTTGCCCAGAGCGTCCCCGAGCCCGCACAGGAGTGGGCGTCTGGCCGCCCAGCTCAGCTCAGGCATGGAGCTCACCTGCAGCCTCTGAGATGGCAGACCATGACGGACTCCCAAAGCCCATGACAAACCCTCTCCTGGGGTCCAGCCACCTCTTCTTTCAGAGCCCCGGGGCTGCGGTGGTGACCACTTGCCCAGGGCTGGTTAGTAACAGCAGCATGCACTGGGGTTGCGGTGGCAGGATGGGGAGGGAGTCTGTCTCAGTGGTCTATCTTGCCATCCGATGTCTTGAACTTTATTTTTGGATTTGAGGCCCAAATAAGCCCAAAGCTTTGTGGTAAAGCTGAGCTCCCAAGGCAGAGATCCAAAGGCTAAGACAGAGGGGCCCCGTTGAGCCCACATTTCCCCCCCAACCCCGTCTCCCTCCACAGTCATGGTGACATGAAAAATTAAAACAACAGCCCGGCCTAGGTGGCCCGTGGCGTGCCCACGCCGGCAGGTGGGGAGCTGAGGCTTTCCTCCACATCCGGGCTGGCTGGTCCCAGCAGCTCCGCCGCCACCACGGCTTCCATTGCTCTGCCTTGTCCTCACGCGGCTCGGGGACTTGGATTACAAAATGATTTGTGAGAATGGGCGTGAAGGAGAGGGCTATTTGACTTCAGGAAACAGCCCTGCGAGTTGGGAATGATATATGAAATGGAACATCCAGGGCCCACGCACAGTCGATACGCGAGGTACCACAGGCCGGCCCCACTGTGCCAAGCCGTTGCCTCGTAACCAGACACACAGACGTTCAGCTCCATCAGCAGCAGCCTCCCGGAAAACCGCAGCAAGCCCCTAAGTCGCAGATAAAATATAGCCGGCTAACAGGCATGCTGTTAATTAGCTGGAGAGTGAGGAGCGAGAAGGAGTGAGAAAGATGGATTTACACACACACACACACACACA
>SJYW01044528.1:1170459-1185016 GCA_006410735.1 Raphicerus campestris | reverse complement strand
CCCTTCTCCTCCTGCCCCTAATCCCTCCCAGCATCAGAGTTTTTCCAATGAATCAACTCTTCACATCAGGTGGCCAAAGTACTGGAGTTTCAGCTTTAGCATCACTCCTTCCAAAGAAATCCCAGGGCTGATCTCCTTCAGAATGGACTGGTTGGATCTCCTTGCAGTCCAAGGGACTCTCAAGAGTCTTCTCCAACACCACAGTTCAAAAGCATCAGTTCTTTGGTGCTCAGCTTTCTCCACAGCCCAACTCTCACATCCATACATGACTACTGGAAAAACCATAGCCTTGACTAGACGGACCTTAGTCAGCAAAGTAATGTCTCTGCTTTTGAATGTCCTAAGTAAGGGCTGATATTTTTCCTTTTTGGCCACACCATGTGGCATGTGGAACCTTAATTCCCCAACCAGGGATCAGGAAGTGAGGAGTCTTAGCCACTGGACCACCAGGGAAGTCCCAGGGCTGATAGGTCGATGGGGCCCACCTCTACTGCTCAACAGGGAGATGGCTGCAGGCACAGGAATCATCTGGAAGACTGAGCAGTGGGGAGAGACCCCAGCAACGGAGAGAGAAACTGAGCACACGTGGGCTCACCGTGGAGCAGACAGGGCCCACTGCGACCTCCACCCGCTCTCAGGGATGCCGCCACTCGCCAGGACACGGCCACATCAGGCTGCACCCCGCACACAGTCAACATGGGCTCCTTGGCGCTGGGAAAGCAGGAGGGCTCAAGGTCACAGAGCTTCTGGGGCCGGCTCCGGTCCAGCCACAGTGCCCGCAGGACTAAGAGCCCTGCAGCGTTTGGGAGGAGTCTTCTGCCTTCATCTCCCATGCTGTATCCACAGGGGGGATCATTCCATTTGGATGTGCCAATACTTACCCCAAGCGGTGACCTGGACCAAAGCTTTGTGTCACCCCCCGTGATTCATATATTGAAGGCCCGCCCCCAATGCAATGACATTAGGAGGTGGGGCCTTGGGGAAGCGACCGGGGCTGGGTGAGGCTCTGCAGGTGGGCCTCTTGTGATGGGCACAGTGCCTTGAGAGGGACAGACGGGCGACAGTACACTCTTGCCCTCGCCGTGGGAAGGCGCAGCAAGCAGACGGCCGTCCAGAGTGCAAGAAGGGAGTGCTCACCAGAACACGACACGCTGGCTCCCCGATCTCAGATGCCCAACCCCCAGGACCAAGAAGAATAAACGTCTGTTGTGTAAATCACCCTGCCATGGCCAGTGATAGTTTGTCCTGGTGTCCAAGCCAACTGGCGCAGTGATTGCTCATGGGATGCCATTACTTAACCATGTGTGTTAGTCACTCAGTCGTGTCTGACTCCTTGTGACCCCACGGACTGCAGCCCACCAGGCTCCTCTGTCCATGGAATTCTCCAGGCCAGGATATTGGAGTGGGTTGCCATTCTCTTCTCCGGAAGATCTTCTCAACCCAGGGTTTGAACCCAGGTCTTCTGCATTGCAGGCAAATTCTTTACCATCTGAGCCACCAGGGAAGCCTCGTTTTTTAACTTGGAGAACACCAATATTTATGCTTGAAATTAGAAAAAGCAAACTGATTTTATGAGAGAGAAGAGAGGAAGAAGAAAGAATAGGAAAGAAATAAGAAACTGTGCAATGATTTATATGGAGGCAGAGGCTGAGATGCCGGGTGCCAATCTTCAGTCCAAACTGATTGCGCGAGCCAACTTACACGCTCCTGAAATATTTCTATGTAATTGAAGCATTTTCATAAATGCCTGTGTGAATGGCATGGCTATAATAAGCATCTTTTCTGGGCTAGATTACACCATCGTACCAAGTTAGAGTCCTAATTATCAGGTTTTCTTGGGAGCAACTGGCTGAGTGCACTTGCACTGAAATATATTTAATTTGGTTTCACACAGCACCTTTTAGGACACACTGTGCCTGACTTCAAACTGCTTTAATGAGTAATGAATTAGAAGCCAGCAGAGCAGCGACTCCTCCAATGAACGGAGAAGATATTACAGGCTCAGCAATAGTTCAAATTGGAAAGCCAGGGCTCCGTAGAAGCTCAGTCCTGTTCTCTGCAGGAAAGGTCATGCCGCCCCTCTTTCCCACTTGGCCAAGGGCAGGGGAGGCTGGAGGGGCCAGCACGGGGACTTCAACATGTCCTGTTTGGGGGGCAGGTGCCGGGAGCCAGATGCTTCCGCTTGCGATGGGGCCACATGCAACAGAAGGGGGCCTGGAGGGGGCACAGTGCCACAGCTGTATCCCAGTAAGCAAAGGCCAGCCATTGACCGTCGTGTGGCCCCATCAGTGGGCTAAGTGTGCCTTCCAGTTTTTCGATGGCAAGTGATTTTAGGAAATGAGGCAGATAGGAACTGAGAATCAGAGACCTTGCTTGACGCCCAGGTAGGTGGTCCCTAAGCATCCTAAAGAGCCCAAATTAACATATATTTAGGGTGACCATCTGTCCTGGTTGTCCCTCACACCCAAAGCAGTATTTCTCAAGGGGTAGTGCTCAGACCATCTGCTCATTACAAACCCAGACACCTGCAGCCTCACTCCATACCTACCGACTGAGAGTGGAGGGGCAGGGACCCTGTATTATACATTTAACAAATGCTCTGGTTGATTCATGTTTGCAAACGACTTCTGAGAACCATTTTCCCAGAGAAGCTTAAAGAAGCTGCAAGGATTTTATCAACAAGGAGAAGTGTATACAGGATCTTCCCTGAGGAGAGGCGGGTCCCCAGACTGGGTCACTGGATGGGGTCAAGTGCCCTGAGAGATAGGGAGAGGAGGGCTGGAGGGGTGCCCACAATCCCGGCGGAGGCCACGTGGCACATGGCAGCCTCCGTGAATCTAGGCAGAACCAAGTGGCCCTAAGACAAAGCAGACAGGCCCTTGTTCCCTTCTTCCAGCAGCCTGGAACCCCCTCGGAAAGTGACAGTGGGCTCATCAGGGAAGGGTGGGCTCCAGCATCCAGCATAGACAGGACTGCTTCTCAGAGGACATGGGGCTCCTCTGGGGGCTGATCCCTTAGAAGCAACTGAACCAATTTCCATGGACTTCCTCCGTGGGCCAGAAGCTGTTACTATCATCATATTCAAAACTCATCACCACCCAGTTAGGTAGACAATACTGGGTCCATTATTAGAGTAAAACAGCTGAGTCTGGGAGAAGTGATTTGTCCTACGTCTTCACACAGACTGGAGAAGGAAACGGCAACCCACTCTAGCACCCTTACCTGGAAAATCCCATGGACAGAGGAGCCTGGTGGGCTACAGTCCAGGGCTTTGCAAAGAGTCGGACATGACTGAGTGACTTCACTTTAACACAAATAATGAGGAAAGCCAGCCATGTCAGATGCCAAAGCCAGCTGTTTCCAACTTATTCACACACCACCCAAAATTGGTACCTTGAAATCCTACTGCTCGTTATGCAAATGCTTCCTGGGCAAATGCTGTTCTAAGACGTATCTCAGCAGTTATGAAATGTGCCCCTGCTGCAAAGGAGCCAGATCCCTCCTGTCCATATCCTGCCCTCACATCACCTGGGTCTGCATCGCAGCTCCACCCTTCCCAGCTGCGTGACCTTGAGAAGATTCCATGAGCTTTGTTTTCCTGTCCATCTACCAAGAAGAGTAACATGACTTCCTCATTAGGTTGTTGTCAGGATAAAATTAGTTAAAAATAAAATAAACACACGGGCTCTCACGTAGTAAGTGCCCAAATAATGTAAGCTACTAGTCAATCTCTGGGTTTCCCTGGTAGCTCAGGCAGTAAAGAATCTGCCTGCAATACAGCAGACCTGGTTTCAATCTCTGGGTTAGGAAGATCCCCTGGGTCCCCTAGAGAAAGGAATGACCATCCACTCCAGTACTCTTGCCTGGAGAATTCTACAGACAGACCATGGTATTGGAAAGAGTTGGACACGACTGAGCAACTTTTACTCAGTCAGCCTCTATTCCACAATAAAACGTGCGTGTTACCTGGCTGCTGGGCTCACAGTGTCATAACAAGTACACAGATGGCCATAAGCTCACAGAGAGAAGACAGAATCTTGGGTTCTGTTTCTAAGGTTTGCTTCCAGTTGCAATGATCATGAAATTATTCTCAGTGGCCGGCGACACTCACCACATGGAAGGGTCTAACTGAGAAGACAACAATGGGCAAGGCTTGTTCTCTGGTGCCTAGAAATCCTCAGGAGCCGGAGCAGCAGCCCCATTCAACTGAGAACTAACGTCAGCACCCGATGTGAACTGCAGGTCGTGCAAGCCGGCCATGCACCAAGCACCTTGTGTCAGGGACCTATGTCATTGCTTGCAATCAGCTTTTGACTTCATTCATTCACCCCTCAAATGTTTGAAGTGAAAGTCACTCAGTCGTGCCCGACTCTTGGTGACCCCATGGACTACACAGCCCTTGGAGTTCTCCAGGCTAGAATACTGAAGTGGGTAGCCTTTCTCTTCTCCAGTGGATCTTCTCAACCCAAGGATCAAACCCAGGTCTTCTGCATGGCAGACAGATTCTTTACCAGCTGAGCCACAGGGAAGCCTCAAATGTTTACCCAGAGCCTATCATAGGCAGTCCCTGTCTGTACTAGATACTAGAAATACAGTAATGAAAAGGAAAAAGAAGAGCCGTCCCTGCCCTGAAGAGCTTACCATCTACAGGAGAAGACTGACGAGATGCTATTTTGTAGGTATTCACATTAACTCTCTTTGATAAACAAGGAAACTGAGCCTCAGAGACTTTAAGTGACATCCAAGTGATAAGGCTAGCGTGTGATGGCACCTGAATTCAAACTCAAGTCACCAGATTCCAAGGCTGTGTACTCTCCCCCACAGCACAGTATTTCTTGCCTATCAGACAGACTTCAGGAAAAGTCCAGGGACAGAAAGCAATATATAAGAGTATAGAGAAACCGCCGTTGAAAGGGAAGAGAGTCAATAAATCTGATTCAATAGCCTGGAAAGCTTTCAGAGACAGTAACTTTTATTTTTATTTTTTATTGGAGTAGAATTTGGTTTACAATGTTATGTTAATTTCTCTGTATGCCAAAGCAATTAAGATATGTGTGTGTGTGTGTGTGTATGTAATTTCTCATTATGGTTTATTACAAGATATTGAATAGAGTTCCCTGTGCTATACAGTAGGACCTTGTTCATCTATTTTATATCCAATAGTTTGTATCTACTAGTCCAAAATTCTTAATTTATCCCTCACTCCCTTTCTCCTTTGGTACCATAAGTTTGTTTTCTGTGGAGACACTCTCTTAATAGGGACTCTGAAATAATTTAGTTTCCAAAGTCAGATCAGATGAGCATATCAAGGAGGAGGAGTGGTAAATGAAAAATAATGAAGGTCAGAAAGTGAATGCAGAGCTTGGAGATACAGGAGGTCCACAGGGGACCAGAGAGTCCCTGTGGGGAAGGGCAGAGGTGACATGAGAGCCTGAATCAGCTGCAGAAACAAGCCAGGGCCTGGACACCGTCCTGAGGAATCTGAATCTGATTGTTGGGATAATGTTTGCTCAGAGAAGTGACAGAAGGAGCAGGGGAGGCAAGGAGCACTTGTCACTCTCACTTTCTGATGTGGAAACTCTCCACCAGGGCCTGGGACCCTGGGAGATCCCACCTGACTGTTCTGTGGCTTCCGCCAGCCTCCCTTGACTTGAAGAAAGACACCCATTTAGGAAGAGTCATCTTGCAGAAGCTCCTGTCTCGGCTACTACATCAAGCATCTCCATCTACCACATCCAGGAGAACACAGTGTGTCCCAGTTCTTTCTCAACAAGCTTGGATGAGGAGTAACGGGAAGACCTGAGCGGAGGCGTCAAGACAGGATCCAGGTGGAAGTGTGCTGGGGCCGCCTACCAGCCACGGGGTCTGAATAAGGCATCTCAGCCCTGAGAACACGCGTTTCATCATGTGGCCGTCAGAAAGGCTGTGCCTGGCCCACGTCCAGCTCCAATCAACGGGCATCCCCTGTGCCATCATGGTCCCTGCCAGCTGTCCCGTGGCGGCTCCGAGATGCCCCCTGGCCGTCCCTGGAGGAACGGCGCTGCCGGAGCCCTGTGTGTGCTGTGCCTTCTTGGAGATGGATGGCCCAGTCTCTCAGGTTAAACACAGGACAGCTTCCTCCGGAAAGAAATCATTTAACTCTCTACAATCTAGGGTTTCCACAAGCTATTTGTCCACGAAAGCTTCACCTTATGTGAAGGAAAGTCAGTTACATCACTCCTCAGGCCCAAACCTTTGACATCGTATCTGTGTCCCATCAGCATCAGCAAATCCCACTCCAAATACATTCAGAATCGTTGGGGGTGGGAGGGGCTGGCAGTTGGTTGAGCGGCATCATCAACTTGATGGACATGAGTCTGAGCAAACTCCAGTAGATAGTGAAGGACAGGGAAGCCTGGTGTGCTGCGGTCCATGGGGTCACAAAGAGTCAGACACGACTTAACTACAGAACAACAGCGACAATTTGCAAGCTATTACATATAGGACAGATAAACAACAAAGTCCTACTGCATAGCACAAGGAACTGTATTCAACATCCTGTGACAAAACATAATGGGAAAGAATGTATATATGCGTGTGTAACTGGGTTGCCATGCTGTACAGCAGAAATTAACACAACACTGTAAATCAACTATACTTCAGTAAAGTAAATTTTTAAAAGCACGTGCAGAATGATCCCCGCCCCACCTCCTCCCCACAGCCGCTGTGCCAAGGCACCGGCGGGCAGCTGGCTACTCCAACGGCCAAGTTGCCTCCCCTTGCTGCTCTTCCCTCTTGGTTTGCTGAGAATCAGCCTTTCCCGCATCGTAAACTGCCCAAAATGCAGTGCTCCTCCAACATGTATTTACTGTTACTCAAGATTCCAGGGGTCATTTGGGTGGTTCTTCCAGTGAGGACTCACTTGGCTGACCTCTGTGATGAGCAGGGGACCTGGCTTGAGCTGAGTAGAAATTGTCAGATTGCAGATCTCAGGGCTGAGCTGGTGTGGTTCTCCTCAGCCCCATGCGTGAGGCTACCTTAGGCTTCTTTCCAGGTGGTCTGGGGGGATCAGAGAGCAGCAAGATAGGACAAGCTCCAAACCTATGAACGGTTCACTCCCGTTTCCTTGAGGAAATCAAGGCACATGGCCAACCTGAGGCCACGTGGGAGGGGTTGCCCAGAGGCAGGGATGCAGCTCGGGCTGAGCAGAGCTGTGCCGCCAACAGTCGAGCACAGCTTCGCTGCCCATCACACCTCGAGGCATGTTCCCAGGCCCCTTCCCTAGCCTGAAGAACCCTAGTGATTGGGTGGCCACCCTGGGTGGCCTCTAGGGTCCAGTCTCCTGCCCATCTGCCTCCTCATTAAGTACCCCCACCCCCACAGTGACATCCTTGATCATCCTCAAACACGCTCTATTATTCAGGGCTCTCCAGAGAAAGAGAACCAGCAGGGTGTACATGCATATAGAGAGGCATTCGTCTTGAGGACATGGCTCAAACGATTGCAGCGGCCGGCAAGTTCCATATCTCAGGGTGTCCTACAGGCTGGAGACCCAAGGAAGAGCTGAGGTTTCAGCTCAAGCCCACAGCCTGGTTTTCCTTTTCCTAGAGGGACCTGTCTTTTTTCTCTCAGAACCTCAGCAGATTACATGAGGCCCACTCGCAGGACAGAGGTTAATCCACTGACTCAGATCTACTGATTTAACTGTTAGTCTCACCTGAAATGTCTCTGCTGATGGCCACGGAGCCTGTAACAAGCTTTCAGGTTACAATTCTATATGGCAGGCAACATACCAAAAGGGACGAAATCTAAGATCCCAGGGTTCAGGACCAAGGAACTGAATACACCCAGTGGTCAAGAATTCTTCCCTGGATTCTGTCTGTTACATGGAGAAAAAGAGGCACAGAGGAGAGGGAGCAAACACTGGCTGTGGAGAGCTGAGTGCCGAAACAAAACACTGTGTGAAGGACTTTTTTAATAATCAGGAGGAGGTCAGCTCTCCCAGAACACTGGCCTGGCGCTTGCCGGCTCAAACTCCTTCAAAGGGCTGGCCCATGAACAATTCACCCCATTCCAAGATGAGTCATATTTTTTTCAAAAAATGAGTAAGCACAGAACACATTTCGAGTATTACTGGAAAGGGGAGGGGAATTAACAGGAAAACAAATGGTAAGTGGAGAACCCTCACTAGAAAGAGGTTTCCATGGAGCAGATGAAGATTGGGGCCAAACAAGCCCCATGAAAAACTTAACGAAATAATTACTTCTTTAATGTAAAACCTCACAGCAAAGCTACAGAAATTCAGAAAATAGAGAGAGAGGCAACCATAAAAGAAGAAATAAAAAGAAGAGTGGAGGAAAAGCTAAAACCATCGGAGAAATGAAGATCACGTGACTGATAGCACCACAGAAAGATCTGCTAACAACTCAGTAGAGCCCATGGAAGACAGGAAGAGGAACGGAGCAAGCATAATGGAAATAAACTGCACGTGTGAAACAGGAGTGGGAATAACTCGTAGGTAAGATGGAGAAAAACGTGTCCAGCAAACACATAAACGGTGTTTCTGAAGCAGAGAGCTGAAGAGCTGGAACAGAAAAAGAAAACCAACACAAAAGCTTTGAGATATAATTTCAGAAAACTTTCCAGAGATAAGACAGGTTGAATCAATAGATAGAAGGAGTGCTCTGTGGACCAAGAAGAAATGATATGGAATGATCAATACTGAGATACGTGCTAGTAAAGGTATTGATCTTCCAAGAGAAGAATCCTTCGAGGATCTGGAAAAGGATGGGTCTGCTCTCAGAACCGTCCACTTAACCAAATCTTCAGGGAGAGAAAGTGTAACCCAAGAATGTTGCGCCTGGCCAAACTGTAATTCAAGTATTAGAGAAATCAAACATTCAAGGAGTCAAGAAATACTGTCTCTATAAGGCTTTCTAGTAGAAACACCTGGAGAGCAAAAGCAGTCCATCAGCAAGTAAACAGAGAGGCAACCGACCGAGGATGGGTGACGGGGACCAAGCCGCTGATCTGGAGATGGAACCAGTGCAAGTGTGAGAATGATGACAAAAGGATGAAACCCAGACATGGAGAATTCCAACACTCCAAAAACAGCTTCAACAGCTGGGTAGTGAAGAAGAAGGGTGGGTTAAAACTAATGTAACATCACTATTTTCTCATTTTTTACAGGGGAATAAAGGTGTCATTTTAAAAGCAGATAAGTACCAAATGTGAGAAGGTATGCAGCAGTAAAGGTAAATGCTAAGGAAATGACATAATTTCCTAAAATTGGGTAGGAGGGGCGTCCCTGGGGATCCAGTGGTTAATACCTCACCTTCCAGTGCAGGGCTCTGGCTTCAGTCCCTGGTCCGGGAGCTAAAATCCCACATGCTTCCTGTGGCCAAAAAGCCAAAACATAAAACAAAGCAACATTGTAACAAATCCAGTAAAGACTAAAAATTATCCACATCAGAAAATCTTAAGCGTTTGTCTACAATGCGGGAGACCTGGGTTCGATCCCTGGGTTGGGAAGATCCCCTGGAGAAGGAAATGGCAATCCACTCCAGGGCTATTGCCTGGAAAATCCCATGGACAGAGGAGCCTGGTAGGCTACAGTCCACGGGGTCGCAGAGAGTCGGACACGACTGAGCGACTTCATTTCACTTACTTATTTAAGTTGGAGGCTAATTACTTTACAGTATTGTAGTGGTTTTGCCATACATTGACATGACTCCACCACAGGTGTACATGTGTTCCCCATCCTGAACCCCCCTTCCTCCTCCCTCCCCATCCCATCCCTCAGGGTCATCCCAGTACACCAGCCCCGATCACTCTGTCTCATGCATCGAACCTGGACTGGCAATCCGTTTCACATATGGTGATATACATGTTTCAGTGCCATTCTCCAAAATCATCCCACCCTCGCCCTCTCCCACAGAGTCCAAAAGACTGTTCTATACACCTGTGTCTCTTAGGCTGTCACGCATACAGGGTTATCATTACCATCTTTCTCAAGTCCATGCTACTGCTAAGTCGCTTCAGTCGTGTCCGACTCTGTGCAACACCAGAGACAGCAGCTCACAGGCTCCCCCATTCCTGGGATTCTCCAGGAAAGAACACTGGAGTGAGTTGCCATTTCCTTCTCCAATGCATGAAAGTGAAAAGTGAAAAGTGAAAGTGAAGTTGCTCAGTCCTATCTGAGTCTTCACAACCCCATGGACTGCAGCCTACCAGGCTCCTCCGTCCATGGGATTTTCCATATATATGTGTTAATATACTGTATTGGTGTTTTTCTTTCTGGCTTCCTTCACTCTGTATAATAGGCTCCAGTTTCAGTAGGATAGATATGTACACTCAGTTCAGTGCAGTTCAGTCCCTCAGTCATGTCTGACTCTTTAGGACCCCTTGAACTGCAGCACGCCAGGCTTCACTGTCCATCACCAGCTCCTGGAGCTTACTCAAACTCATGTCCATCGAGTCAGTGATGCCATCCAACTATCTCATCCTCTGTCATCCCCTTCTCCTCCCACCTTCAGTCTTCCCCAGCATTTCCAGTGAGTCAGTTCTTCGCATCAGGTGGCCAAAGTATTGGAGTTTCAGCTTCAGCATTGTTTCTTTCAATGAATATTCAGGACTGATTTCCTTTAGGACTGATTGGTTGGNAGTCTTCCCCAGCATTTCCAGTGAGTCAGTTCTTCACATCAGGTGGCCAAAGTATTGGAGTTTCAGCTTCAGCATTGTTTCTTTCAATGAATATTCAGGACTGATTTCCTTTAGGACTGATTGGTTGGATCTCCTTGCAGTCCAAGGGACTCTCAAGAGCCTTCTCCAACACCACAGTTCAAAAGCATCAGTTCTTCGGCTCTCAGCTTTCTTTATAGTCCAACTCTCACATCCATACATGACCACTGGAAAAACCATAGCTTTGGCTAGACAGATATTTGTTGGCAAAGTAATGTCTCTGCTTTTTAGTATGCTGTCTAGGTTGATCATAAATTTTCTCCCAAGGAGCAAGCATCTTTTAATTTCATGGCTACAGTCACCATCTGCAGTGATTTTGGAGACCCCAAAAATAAAGTCTCTCACTGCTTCCATTGTTTCTCCATCTATTTCCCATGAAGTTATGGGACCAGGTGCCATGTCTTTAGTTTTCTGAATGTTGAGCTTTAAGCCAGCTTTTTCACTCTCCTCTTTCACTTTTCATCAAGAGGCTCTTTAGTTCCTCTTCACTTTCTGCAGTCAGAGTGGTGTCATCTGCATATCTGAGGTTATTGATATTTCTCCTGGCAATCTTGATTCCAGCTTGGGCTTTATACAGCCTGGCATTTCACATGATGTACTCTGCATATAAATTAAATAAACAGTGTGACAATATACAGACTTGACGTGCTCCTTTCCTGATTTGGAACCACTCTGTTGTTCCNAGGGTTGTAGAACCGGACGCCCGCCGCCGGAGCTGCACACCGGCGAACTGGGGGACCCAAGGGCAGCGACCTCTCGCTGCCCCTTTTCCCCTGGGACTCCGAGCAAACTCGGCCCATCCCCCTGACCTGCCCTTCTCTCACCCTGGATAGCCTCCTGCCTTTGGTCCAGGAGTGGTTTCTTCATAACAGCTCTCTCATTTCAACTTCCATCTTTCCATCCTCCCCATCTTATCTTGAAGCTCCTGACGGGTGGAGCGTTGACACAAACCCCTAGGTTTCTCTACCCCCAGAGCTTTCGCGTCCGTCCCCGCCACCGGGTGACTGCGCATTCTGCTCCAAAAGATGAGGCTGTTCTCTCATCCACACCCTTAACCACAGGTACACCTGCGCCCCTTGGAGGCGTTGCCACTAAAGGAGTTAGATTTCCCTGGACTGAAAGACTGTGACCATCATCGCTCTAAACACCTTATAAGCAGAGGCAAGTTGGATTGCAGGGTGTCTGTGCATCGCTTCACTGAATCTTTTTTTTAATGTATATTCTTTTCAGCGAAATTTCCATCCCTCACGTCCCTCTCCTGGGGAGGTAATGGTAAACATCATAAGGCTTTGGAAGAGTCAAAACTAGTCTTGCTTCTCGGAGGTGTGGGAAATCGGAGTCTGCAAAGGGAAGATGAGGCAGTCATTAACGAAGCAGCCCTAGCGAACTCTGCGTCCTCGGGACAGGGTCTGGCTCCGCACACACCCGCGAACAGTATCTCCCAGGGGCCAGCTCTCGGGATCCCATTCACCCTGCAAGCCACAGCTGGGTGCCTGGCAAGGCTGTCTGTTTTCACCTGGTGGCTGATCTGGTTGACATCTCCGGTTTTTGTTTGATCGCATAATCGGAACAACAGTTGAAAGAAAATGTATATAGTGTCTAAATATTAACCAGATACCTAGTGCCAGAGAGGGAAAGAAAATGCTAATCAAATAAGATGAAGAACGCGGACTTTTCCCTGAGTGAACAAAAGCTCACTGCTGCTCTCAGCTGGACACGAGTTTCCTTCACTACAGCTTTAGTTCAGATAAAGATTATTCCTTTATAATATATATATATTTTATGGTACACAGGAGACCTCTGAAATGCAGAGTCTGGTGTCCTGTAAATCATTCCATGTAACTATTGATGCTTTTTTCAAACACCACAGGACTGTATTACTGTAATGTTAATGGGAAGAAGCCAACTAGAGCTAGGAGAAACCACAGGCTTGATCCATCCCTCTTCCCACTGGGAGGCCCCCGTGGCAGCAAATATTGCTGCTGCTGTGCCCCCATCTCCCTTCCAAGGCCCAGATACCAGCCTTGAAACGGATGCTCAGCATGTGGTCCAGGGCCGCCCTGAAATACACATTCCCAAACTTTTATATCTGCCGTCAGCAATCCAAATGAACCTGCTAGGCATCTAGTTTCACTAAACATGTACTTTCTCATTCGGAAAGGTTTTGGTAAAAGGATGTTAAAATTTAACTCAGAGGTATCACACTGGTGACCAACAAAGCCAAATGTGGCTTGCACAGTGATGTAAAGAAATTTCGACTAGNGGCATCTAGTTTCACTAAACATGTACTTTCTCATTCGGAAAGGTTTTGGTAAAAGGATGTTAAAATTTAACTCAGAGGTATCACACTGGTGACCAACAAAGCCAAATGTGGCTTGCACAGTGATGTAAAGAAATTTCGACTAGCTGCAATATTTAATCATAAAGGGCCTTCCACTCCTCAAAATCTGGACATGTGGTTTCTGTTGAAATAGCAGATCCAGCAATTTTGGGCCCCTCAGCCAGAGCTAAGAATCCCTCTATAGGTGAGGCATGTATGCCTTCTTCTTCATGAGGCACCTGGATTGCCACCCTACATTTATGTTACTTGCCTGGATGATGCTAATGAGGAAATTTCCTGGGATCCCTTTTCCCTCTTGTCCCCAAATAGTCACATTTTAATGGAAGACTCTTGAAGGAAGAGAGCGCCACTAGTAAGACGACAGGTCCCCCAGTGGATGGGAGGAGCTGATTTGGGGGACAGAGGAGGTTTGAAGGTTTCTCACTTAGGCAGCTGTCTATTTTTTTTTTTTTTTCTAGTCTTGATCCAGCTTTTCTGGGAGTGAGTTCTTGAAAAACCTGCGATAAAATGCAGAAGCTATCTACATAAGGAGAACTCAGCCTTCTTTCAGCAATTCCCAGTGGATCTGGAGACCAGATAGTTTTTTTTTTTTTCTTTTTGCTGTTTCCACTGCCAACATCCATGCTCATTCAAGCCTATCCAAGTGTTTGCGATATTCTTCCAAATGCTCTCCAGGCCTCCTGTGAGCCTCAGGAGGCTGTTTCTATCCATCTTAGGCAACAGTTTTTCTGAGACAGAGCTCTGCAAATGCTCTGTGACTCAGAACCCCTCCTCTCACTCCCAGACTAATAAGTTCCAGCCTCTTAGCCTTTGCACTCAGAGTGCCCTTCCACCTTTTACATATCTCACATCCATTGTCAAACCAAACAGCACCTACCATTCAGACATGCACACTGAATCCTTGTTTCTTCTCTATGTGATCAGACAATAGGGTTAAAGCTATCATTTGCTAGCTAATTGACTCTCGGACAGATCATTTCACCTCCATGAGCCCCATTTTCTTCATATATAAATTATGGACAATTAGACTCAGTCCAAATGGTTTTTATGGAGAATCAAATTGACTTGCAGAGCATATGCAAAAATACCTGGCTCCCAGCCTGCATGTGGTAACTACCAATGATCATGTGGATCTAAATATTGGCTCATCCATGTCAGTCTTCTTTTCCTATTAAAACCTTATTCTTGAAAAATGTGTGTTCAGTTCAGTCACTCAGTCGTGTCTGACTCTTTGCGACCCCATGAATCGCAGCAAGCCAGGCCACCGTGTTCATCACCATCTCTCGGAGGTCACTCAGACTCATGTCCATCGAGTCCGTGATGCCATCCAGCCATCTCATTCTCAGTCGTCCCCTTCTCCTCCTGCCCCCAATCCCTCCCAGCATCAGAGTCTTTTCCAATGAGTCAACTCTTCACATGAGGTGGCCAAAGTACTGGAGTTTCAGCTTTAGCATCATTCCTTCCAAAGAAATCCCAGGGTTGATCTCCTTCAGAATG
>SJYW01044528.1:1152505-1167229 GCA_006410735.1 Raphicerus campestris | reverse complement strand
GCCGCCTCCCCCCGTGCGCCTCGGCGCCCCCTCGCAGCCGCCCGCGCCGCCGCCGCCGGACAACGCGAGCCGCGGGGAGCCGCCCGAGCCCCCCAGGCAGCCCGCCGCCCCTGGGGCGGACGGCTGGGGGCTGGCGAGCGGCAGCGGGGGCGCTCGGGACGCCTGGCTCCGGACCCCGCTGACCCCCGGCGAGATGGTCACGGCGCAGAGCGCGCTGCTGGAGAGGGAAGCTCCGGAGTCCAGCACCACGGATGAGGAGCTCGCAGGCCGGAGGGCGGCCAACGGGAGCGGCAACGCAGTCAGCACCCCCGACTACGGCGAGAAGAAGCTGCCCCAGGCGCTGATCATCGGGGTCAAGAAAGGAGGGACCCGCGCGCTGCTGGAGGCAATCCGAGTGCACCCGGACGTGCGGGCGGTGGGCGTAGAGCCGCACTTCTTCGACAGGAACTACGAGAAGGGGCTGGAGTGGTACAGGTAGGACCCCGGGCTCCGCGGATGGGATGGGCGCGTGGGGACAGACCCACGCGGGAAACAGCCGCTCCCCCTGCCCTTGGGGATCTGAGTAGCGTTCCGAGAGCCGTGAGCCTCGGAGGGCTGTGCGCACCCTGGCGGGGCAGCCTGGAGGGAACGGCCGGCAGGGCTAGAGGCTCACCAGGGATCACTTTATTCCAGGGCGAGGAGAGAGGGGTCCCCCTGCTCTGCCTGCCTCAGACTCCTCGAACAGGGAGCTCTTTTCGGAACCTGCCTGGTTCCGAGTCTGGGGATCCCCAGCCCTCGTGTCCGCGGGGTGTTTCCTAACCCAGTCTCTTGCGGGGCGGTGCGCTTCTGTGTTGGGGACGCCGAGGAATGGAGCTGGACAAGCTGGATTGACTAGAGGGCTTTGGGATTTCCTGGAATCTCTCAAGATCGCCCTCAAACGCATTTGCGTGGCTGGAATCCAACTTCAGTGTTTGCAGTTTAGAGCAGAATGAACCGGGAACAGTTAAAAAGATGATGCTGGCGAGTTTGGGCTTTCTCGTAAAGACTCAGGATGCCCCCCACCTCCAGAACTTTCCCAGTCTCTCTTGGGTTGCTGGAACCCCGGGTTAATTTTGCATCAGGATTATCTGCGTCTACAAGACAGTTGATGCCCTAGGAGTTTTCATGCCCTGCACCTGTGCTCTTTCTAACCGGTGCCTCATTGCAACAGATTGGAGCTTGCGTCTAGTGTGGTGTTTGTTCATCTCCCTCTTCCACCGTCTGCCAGCAGCGAGGGAAAGGAGAAGTAGTAAGTTAAGTGCAGGTAGAATAAATTAATCGACCAGCGTTCTCCCTTGCCCTTCCCTGTTTCCTTTTTTTTTTTTTTTTAATCACTCTGGAAAACAGATCTGGATGGCTGGCTGCATCTTGGTTGTATGTCAGTAATTAATTGCAATTGTCAACCAGAAACACTGGCTTTGTCAGCTAAAGTGATGTTATCATCTTAACAGAGTCAATAGGTAAAATAAGGATTGTTTCCTGACAAGTCGCCTTCTTGTAGAAGAGACGTGCTTTTTAAGTTTAAATTACAGGCTGGGGAAGTTTTAGAAATAACTTAACTTTGGAAATATATAATAAATGTGTGTATTGTGATTGATTTCTTCCCCCTTTAAAAATATGCCTTATGCTTTCAAAGCTTGAGAGAAGTACACTTAGGCATAAACATTCCAGCACATTAAACTGAAACAGCAAATGTGTCTGTTCATGTCTTGTCTGTTTCAACAGAGAAAACTAATTGCAATGTTTTAGGAGGCTTCAAACAGTCCCTTTCTATCAAAACATAAAACAGCAAATGCCTAATTTAACTGGAAAATCAGTATTTATAGCATCACAAGCCATGGCTTCCAGTTTGCAATTATAATTAAAAAGGTGTTAGGATGATTAATGCAACAACAAAAAATAATGGGGTATGATGTCTGGGAAGGTTTCAGTTGTTAAATTGTTGGTTGTAGGAATGTTCAGGTTTCTGCTGTGGGGTAAAGGTGGCTCTAAGGGGGGGTAACCATGGCTTTTTCCCATTCTAATTTTAAAGCTGTATATCTTGTAAGAAGTGTCAAATGCCCTTTGGGGGAGAGGGAGGAATAAAGATCAAATCTTTCCAACATGTGTTTCGGTTGCTCTGTGGCAGCTGGAAGTGGAGAAGGAGGTGTTTTATTCAGATGAATTAAAATAAAGTTGATGAACGGTGTAATGTGGACTGCATGTCAGGAGGTCCCATTGTAGGGTCGGGAGCATTCTCTGAATGAAAAGATAGATGATGCTGACAGATGCCACATTCTTTTACACTGCAGCTGGGAAAAGGAGGTGTGTAAATTGCCTCGCTCATAGGACATAGCTATTGAAGATCTTATTCCAACATGTGGTACCCTCAGCCATCACGGGTGGTATTTGCGACTCGGCATCCCATAGGACTAAGAGATGCAAATGGAACTAGGTTCACACGATCCTCACTTAAGAGGACCATGTAATATCTCTGTATCTTCCATCTGCTGCTCCAGCATCATACCCAGGTTTAAGTCCTTATTACACTTAGTGATGCTGATTGGCAGTTACTGCAGGAGAATCTATCTAACGTCGAGGAGTCATTTTCCACTCAAATCTGGATGTTGAGAAGACTCCCAGAAACCTTCTGGATCCTAGGATAGCTCTCCAGCCTTAACAGATTCAGCCTTGCTTTGAGGGCATTTTAGGGATTTCTGTTGACTCCATCTCTTTAGCTCCCCTCTCCCCTCATGGGCTTCCCAGGTGGCTCAGTGGTAAAGAATCCGCCTGTCAGTGTGGGAAATGTGGGAGATGTGGGTTCGGTCCCTGAGTTGGGAAGATCTCTTGGAGGAGGAAATGGCAACTCACTCCAGTATTCTTGCCTGCAAATTTCCATGGACAGCGGAGCCTGGCAGGCTACAGTCCATGGGGTTGCAAAGAGTTGGACACAACTGAGCACACACTTACTCTCTCTCTCTCCCTCCCATGTAGGAAGAGGGGATGGCATCCTCATCATATGGTAGAAGGGAAGCAGTGGCATTGATTCAAACCAGTAACAAAAACCCTTCTTCTTCCTGGTTCCCTGGTTCCAGTCTTTTAAATGGTGGCATCTTTAAATGGTTATAGTACCTCCCTGTTAAATGGTTATAGTATGGTATGTGTTTTATCTGAAATCTTACTCTACTGTTCGCCTGAATGGAGATTCCCAGGTTAATTAAAGGTTTTGATTCCCTTTTCCCATTATTTGTTTTCCTTTTCTTTTCAACATGCTTCCCAGTAGCCTACTGATTCTGCGAGTGATTCCGGTGGTTGTGATGTCAACGAGAGGGAGAGCAAGAGGAAACTGGGGCTTCTCTCAGCAGAGCTGGCGAGAGTTTCGTCTTATTTAACTAAGCAGCCTAGGTTTTATTTCCTCCGTGTCACTCCGGTTATGTCTAAATCTGGGTTTTGCTTTCGCCTATGCTGTGGATCTACTGTGATTTAAAAACACGTTTGAGATTAGAACGTGTGCATCAGATTTGCAGGCCAAGATAGGCTGATGGATTAGGATGTGTGTTAAAGCTATGGAACAGCAAGCCTCACTTGGTGGATTGACATAGACCAGTGATTAATAAATGGGGGTAGATCAACCCTCCCCCCAAAGTAAAAGGACAGAGCTACAATATGCTTTTCAACAGGAGCTGATACTCACTGTCTGGGCAGACCTTACAGTCCTCTAAAGGGTGGGGCCTTGTGGCAAGCCAAGTGGCTGCGTGGCAGAACTCGTCAATGTGATGGAGATGCCATGAGCCGTGGTCTATCTTGTAGATCACAGACTGTCCAGTGACCGTGACTTCGTGGCTTTGGAAGCCTCTTAGCTGTAGGGCAATGCGAAGTGACCCTCCATGGGGTCAAGATGTCTTCACTGCCAGCAGTTATGATGCATGTCCTGTTGGCTGGAGGGAAATAGCCCGGGGAAGCGGGTTCAGTAGTTTCGCTTGTGCTACCGAGAGGAGTGTAGTCCACAGCATCTTTCAGATGAGGTGTCTAGAGAGAGAAGGAAGGAGGGACGTGTAAGGCACTGGCGTGTATTGAACATATGTCATCATGGCAGTTCACGCTTTATGGACGTGTAATCACATCTCGGTGGCGTGATGAAGCTGTGAGCAAAAGAGCAGCCTTTCTACTTTACAGTTGGCCCTCAGAGGGGAAAACAGTTTGCTCGAGGTTGCTTAGCCATTCAGGGGTTGAGCTGAGATTTGAAGCCACGATTGTCCAAAGGCTGGTAGGTAGAGTGCTAGCAAAATCTTGTCCTTCCTTACTTCTTTCATTCATTTAATGATACTTACCATGATACAGTTAATGAATCTTACCCTGTTTCCAATACTGTTTTAGGTGTTGGGGATAAAAGGGTGAACAAGACAGATGAAGCACCTCTTCTCCTGGAACTGACATTTTAGTGGGGGTGGGAGTGGGGAAAGGGGAGACAGCGAACAAACAGGTCTTTTAATGTGGCTTACTTTTTTAATGTGGCTACTGGAAAATTTGAAATTACATTTGTGACTCCTGTTATATTTATTTCCACTGGGCAGTGCTCCTGTAGAGCAGCTCTGTCTAAACTTTAAATGCACACAAATCACCTAGGGGTATTGTTAACATGCAGGTTCTGATTCTGTAGGTTAGGGGAGGGACCTGAGGGTGTGAATTTCAAATCTCCAAAATGATACTGATTCTGCTGATTCCTGGATCTCTCTTTGAGTAACAGGGGCATAGAAAGTAATTCGTGTGTGTGTGTGTGTGTGTGTGTGTGTGTGTGTGTGTGTACATGTTATCAGTGATGAGGGCAAACCTCTCTGGAGGTGGTATAAGTATCGTGAATGAGTAAGATCCTCCCATGTGAAGACCTGAGTGGAGAGGTTGCCAAGCAGAGGGAACAGCAAGTGCAAAGGCCCTGAGGTAGGAGCAAACCTCATGGCTTCTCAAAGCATTCTTTTCACAGCATTCTACAGTGTTTGTAACTGGGCAAAACTGGGTTCAAAACTCAGCTTTGCAACTTACTAGTTGAATGATCTGGGTTGGATAACTGACTTAAATATCACTCAGCTTCAGTTTATCTGAGTAATTCCTTCCTTGCAGGGTTGTTGAGAGGAATAAGTGAAATAATAAAAGTGAATGTATATCCTAAAAAATGAATATCCCTTCACAGCTGCCATAACATTGACTGGAGGCTTTTATTGGGGATATTTTTGGGAAAAGACTAATAATGATGGGCTTTGCAATCTACATCTGCTTAACCTTTTAAACCAAGGATCACTCATCAGAAGCCTTCAGGGCTCATGTGAAATAGACTAGGTGGGGAGAAACTGGGCCACAGACACTCTGTCCAAAAGGGCAGCTGCTGTTCTGTTCCGGCCACGCCTTTTTCATTTGCAAATGTGGCATCAGGGGAACCCTGTCTTCCACTTGGGAAGAGAAACTGGAAATCTGGGTTTTGATGTGAAGTGGCCTGGTTTTTAACGTTGGCAGCAGATTGAGATTTCTTAAAAGTGCCATGTGGGCCAGCACTGCAGGACAAGCAAAACACATCTGTGGGCTGGTTACAGCCAGCTGGCTACTGGTTAGTGACCTTTGGTTTAAACTCATTTCTGAAAGTAACTGGCATACCAGTACCCTCTGCAGTTGCCAGAATTGTGGCTTAAGTGCACTCTTTCAATTTAGTTGTTTTCCCCCTTAACCAATTTTGCAACAGCATGAGGGAAGTCTCTCAGATATATTGTAACAACAACAACAAAGGAAGCTGGATATAAACAGGAGCATGGAGCAGAAAAAGACAATTACAAATAAATTTCCATTTTGTTCCCAGCAAACATTTTCTTGAGGGCAGGAAAATTCTCAGTTGTTCACTGCTTAATCAGGAGTGCCTGTATTTGATCCATTTGATCAGTTGCACCAGTAAAATAGATTCTGGTCCTGTGAACAGAGTAAGACTTCAGAGTTAGAAAAATTGGGTTCTAGGTTTTTCTTTGCCACACACTAACTTTATTGGATGTCAGTTTTCTTAATAGCTTCTTCCCTCCTTCCTTCCTTCTCTGTTGTGTACATGATGCACACATGCTCAGTTGCGTCTGACTCTTTGTGACCCCCATGGATTGTAGCCCACCAGGCTCTTCTGTTCATAGGATTTCCCAGTAAAGAATTCCAGAGTAGCTTTCCATGTCCTTCTCCAGAGGATCTTCCTGACCCAGGGATTGAACCCACCTCTCCTGTGTCTCCTGCATTGACAGGTGGATTCTTTACCACTGAGCCACCAGAGAAGCCCACTTACATGATGAGACTTTATCATCTCCATAAGGTCCATTCAGTCACTGACATATTTTGGTTCTAGAACAAACTTCTGTCTTGGACTCTTTGGAGGAAAGAAGCTAGTCGGCTAGAAGCAATACTTTAGAATGTGTATTTGTATCTCTGAACCTGTCATACAACATCCTCACTGTAAGACCTTGGATGAATTAATATCACCAAGCCTCAATTTCGTCATCTTCAGAATGGGCTCAATAGTATTTCCTTCCAAGGGAATGATGTGAGAATGAAATTAAATGACATTCAAAGTGCCCTACACAGTTTATGACATATTTTTCCTTTCCCCTTCCTTCCTCTCTCTCTCCCATTTTCCTTCTTCTTTTGCTTTTCTTTTTCATTTTCCTTCCATTGCTTCCTTTTATCCTTCCCATCAGTACAGAAGGCCCTAAAGAGATGCTGTAATGCATTTTTCATTTGAACATAGCCTTTTATTTCAAGATTATGTCCGAATGAGGGATTTCCAACCCTGAAGCATCTCTTAAGTAGCTCTCCAGAGAATAATCAAAACCAGATTCCAGAATTTAGTCTGTTGTAACTTGAGCTGAAGGAGAAGAGTCTGATTTCAGGAGGCAAGTGAAGCCAAAATTCTCCCATAAAGGGGATGGGACAGGGAGCTGGTGAGGCTCTCTGGGTTAGCCCGCTGACATTTTTATAGCTTATGATAGAAATTGATGCCACTTGCCCCGATAGGTACAGAGTTGTTTAGGATGCCAAGGCCATGCTTGTCTTCAGTTTTTCAGCAGAGTTGAAAGCTTTTGAGAATGCAGGATGTTTCAGACAGACCCCGCAGAACTCCCTGTCTTGAGATTTGGCAGTTTTCACTAGGGAGTTCTCCAGCCATCACGACATGATTTATTTATTTTTATTTTTGTAAATCATGTCAGTCATTTTTACTTTTAAATTGAGTCAAGAGAGAAGCTGTGAGACTTCAGGTGAATGAGGGATTGCTAGGGCTGCACGGTAGAAAGTTTTAAAGGTTTTGGTTTTGCATAATGGATGATATCTCTGGAACTGATGGAACCACCACCCTGTTAAAGTAATTTCTTGATTCTATTGGTTTCTGCGGTTTAACAAGCTCTTCTATAACTGTCTTGGGAATTTCAATCTGAAATTATAATTCACTGAGGAAGCCCTTCTGCCTATCTTGCCATTAATTAAAAGCAGGCGGTTGATTTTTAACACACGCTAGTTAGAATCGCTTTCCTTTAAAAAACTTTTTTACTTTCAACCTTTATTTAAGAATGTATAAAGCACAGACGCAGGAAGACAAAGCAGCACATACATTAGGCCTTATTTTTTTGGTTATAAGTGATAGAAATTGAGCTTAAACTATTGTAAATCAAGAAAGGTAATTATTGGTTTATTACTTAGAAAGTCTAGGGCTAATGGCTTCAGGGAAAGTTGAATTCAGGTCTCCATTTCTTTCTGGTCTTTTCTGTGTTTGCTGTACCTTGCTTCATTCTCAGGTGGTCTCCCTACACTTTAAGCAAGATGGTAAGTAGCAACCCTAGACAAGCATTTTTTGGTTTATCGATTCTTTTGGAAACCTTTTTTTCTTAAGGGTTTCTGTAAGAAGTTTCTGGAGATGCTGTTGACCCAGATTGGATCCTGTGTCCATTCCTAAACAATCTGTGTGGTGCTCTTATCAGGCCCGGGGGATGTAGCCGCCCCTTTGGCTTGGGGTGGCGATGGGAGTAGGAAGGAGGCTTATTCCCATTGCAACCATAGGGAAGAGTTTCCCTGTAAAGAATGAGATATTCAAGGGTTCTATATTGATTAAAGAATTGGGGACCACTTAACACCACATATATAGTAAACATCTGAGGATCCACTCTGCAGGCCCTGAAGAGATGCTGTAATGCATTTTTCATTTGAACATAGCCTTTTACTTCAAGATTATGTCCGAATGAGGGATTTCCAACCCTGAAGCATCTCTTAAGTAGCTCTCCAGAGAATAATCAAAACCAGATTCCAGAATTAATTAAATTAATTAATTAAAAGCAGGCGGTTTCCCTCTGGGAAAGGTATATGATCTCTCCCACTGTTTTCAGTCAGAAAGAGGTGCAAGTGGTTAATTTGAGGAGGTTGACTGTACTTGTCAGTTCAGTTATTTATTCATTAAACATGTATTAAATGTCAGCAATGTGTCAGACATAAATCAGTAATAGCCAATGATCTGAAAGAATTCAAGTGGAGAAATGGACAATTAAGTGATTACATTACAAGGTAAAGTCCTGACAAAGTGCCATTTACTCTAGGAATGGAAGGATGGTTTGATGTTGGGAAACCTAAAAAATTGTGTGGTTTATTCTTCATACTTTTCACTTAGAGAAAAGTCTTATTTATTTTGTGGATGCTAAAAAGTCTGGTAAAGCTAAGCATTTATTCCTGATTTTTAGAACATTTGCTGATAAAATCAGATCATACACAAACCCAGCATCATATTTAATGGTGTAACACTAGAAATATCATCATTAAATCCAGAACAAGACCAGAATGTTCATTATCATCATTGCTAATTACCATTGCTCAGAAATAGACAATCCAGTGAGGTGAAAAAGAATAAGAATGGAGAAGATAGAATTATCACCGATTGCTAGTAGTTTCATCTCTTTTTGGAAGATAAGCAATCTCCACTCCCACGCGTTAAACTATTAGAAATAATAATGGAATTCTTTAAGGTGACTGGTAAGGAAATTACTATGCAGAATCTATAGTTTTCCTATATGCCCATGCCAAGCATTTTGAAAATATAATGAGAGAAAATATCCTATTTATAGAACCAAGCAAAGAGACAAAATAACCAGGGATAAATTTAGCAAAATTTGCAAAGGACTTGCAAGAACAAAATTTCAATACTTTAGTGAGGGGTGTCAGAGAAGAAAACAGTAACTAGAAGGAGCCCTCTTTCTCTGGGCCAGCATTTCTTTCTTTTCCTCCCCTACCCACTTTTTATTGGCTATCTTTGCCGCTACATTTAGGTCAGGTGTGTTTGAGAGTGGTCTGAAGATATTGTTTCTATGAACATAGCCAAAATGTTGTACTTCAAAGATAAGATTCCTTTACTTTCTATCTTTTATTTAACTGAGGGGAGGATTGTAAGACAACTACTACTGTTCAGGTTCATAAACAGTGTTAGAATTCCTCATAGAGGGCTGGTACTGACTGCTTTATATCCCAGACTGAAGGGACTTCACTGGTGACTCAGTGGTAAAGAATCCACCTGCCAATGCAAGAGACATGGTTTCTCATGTTGAGGTTTGACAGAAAACAGCAAAATTCTATAAAGCAATTTTCCTTCAATAAAAAATATTAAAAAAAAAAAAAAGAGAGAGAGAGATACGGTTTCATTCCCTAGATTGGGAACATCCCCTGGAGAAGGAAATGGCAACCCACTCCAGTATACTTGTCTGGGAAGTTCCATGGACAGAGGAGAGCGGTGGGATTGCAAAAATCGGATACAATTTAGTAATTAAACAACAGCAAGAATCATTCCTAGTGTAGATTAACAGTTGAATTGATGTAAATGAGTAAATTTAGCTGCATTCTTGTTAGAAAGCAACATCGAAAAATGAATCACAGACAAGTGATGGTTATTTAATGAAACGGGGAGGTGATGATTTAAGATTTGAACCTGAAAGAATCATAGTAGCAACATGGTAGGAATCTCAGATCTTGGGTGCCAGGCTCTGCCCCAAGCGGTGCTTTCAGTCATTCCAAGAGCCTNCCCCCATCCCTGGGATTCTCCAGGCAAGAGTACTGGAGCGGGTTGCCATTTCCTTCTCCAGTCATGAAAATGAAAAGTCAAAGTGAAGTCGCTCAGTCGTGTCCAACCCTCAGCGACACCATGGACTGGAGCCTTCCAGGCTCCTCTGTCCATGGGATTTTCCAGGCAAGAGTACTGGAGTGGGATGCCATTGCCTTCTCCGATCAAAGTCTTAATTCCTTGTAATAAATCTTTACCATTTTTACAAAATAACGAAAGAATTTATCTTGGAAATTAAAGAGGAGAAAGAACCTACTCTCCAGGTCTGGGCACCGTTGTTCAGCATTATTTGGTGCCTGAGCCGGTTTTCTGGTGGTGCTCAGGCTGAATCCAGCACTTCGGGAAGATCTCGGTTTCTAGTGGTGAATCCGTGGAGTCAGAGTCGAGAGCAAAGCATGCTGGTAGTTTCCAGCTCCAGTGTGTTAGGCACTCGCGTGGAAAGCCACGGGGATGCTCCCTCATGGCAGTCAGTCCACACCACACCCATGAAGCAGGTCTCGTCTGCACGTCTCATCTATCTAAGAGGAACAGAGGGTCACTGGGGCCCGTGGCCAGGAAATCACAAAACTAGAACTTGAACGTGGCCTCACGGGCTCTCAAACCCAAGGAGCCCCCACTTTAAAATTCGGATTGTGTTTCCCATAATGTAGGAAGAACATTGCATGCTTCTGACCCCAAATAACCAAAGGAGGTCATCCTTAACGCAGTTACCTTCCCAGGTTAGAATGTCTTTTATCTCCTCTCTTTGTCAATCTAAATGTTTAAGGTTCAGCTTACACATCACCTTACCCCAGCACCCACCTGCACACCTACCTACAAGTCCACTGTGGCTCCGCCAGCTGACACTGTTCACCATAGAGCTGCCTCGCGCTGAGTGTTGTCCAAATAAATGGAATCAGCGATTTAGATATCGTGTTAAACGTTGACATTAGCATTATCAATCGACTCCTTTATCTTAACATAGTCCTTTGACTTAAGCAAAGCAGAAGTCAAGGTGCTCACTCTCTTTCCCTGTGTGCAAGCACTGTAGCCTCACAAAGAGTTAATCAAAGAAGCGCACGATTCTGTCCCCTAAGCTGTTTCTAGAGTTGGTGGAGGAAGAGATGAGACCACGAGAAAAACAGAGGAAAAGCGATGCTTCAGATGGTGGCAGAAAAAAATAAGAATTTTGTACAGTCACCGCAGGTTTACGCTTGCACTGAGAAGGTTAAAAACCCAAAGTCAGCTTTCGGTTGTCCCGTTTCTGGAAGTTACAGGCCTCTGATTTCCTATCTCCTCTTCATTCTGTAGAGGGTGAGCTGCTGCTGCTGCTGCTAAGTCATGTCAGTCATGTCCAGGACTGTCCAAAAAATCATGTCTCTCTACGGCTAATCGTCTACTCCCACACAAAAAGTAGACTCCTGACTGTTGACTCTTTAGCATCCTCTGTTCTGGTTTTTGGCTCCATAAACATCCTGCGGGAAGATCTACAAGAAGAGTTAGGAAACATCTTTTAATTTTCTTTTCTTCTTCCCCATCATCTTCATCCCCTTTGCCTAGGCATTGGGACCTCAAAAAGCTTACTATTTAGATGAGAGCAGATGTAGACAGCTATTTCATCTTGAATTGTATCCAACATGCTTTACTAGGGAAAAGGTTAACTTCACCTTCCCTTTAAATAGCACATTTCACTCATACACCAAAGGTCTGTTTGCTATTTTTCTTTCAGTTAAAGAGCATGATCCCCTCCAGAAAACCTAAGGTCTTTTCTTATAGGTTTCTCAGTTTCTAGATGGAATGAAATACCCTTGTCAACTCAGGAATATTTATAGAGAAAATCTCAGCCATCCAATCCTGTTCTTTGTCACTCTGTAAATTGGGATGGTCGCCTTTGGGGGAATATCTGAGGAAGAGCAATAGATAAATTAAATATATGCAAGGAATGCAGGAATAAACAAGGATAGACAAGCTAGTGTTTTTCTATTGCTTCTGTGGATCGCAGAAGCCTCCAGGCCAAACACATGCCTGAAGCATGTCACCCCCTGACCTAGAGACACCTCAGTTGTGTTGGGGTTCTATGGAACCTCTCCTCTGCTCCTGTCTCCATGTCCTGTCTCCACAGGGGAGTCACCCGAAGCTTAAAGAGAAGGACCCCATTAGTGGAAAGAATGCTAATTCCAGACAATTCCGTTAACTATTCTCTGGTACCATTAATTAACCAGCGGGCCAAGGGCTCACCGTGTGCCGCGCAGCTGCTGCGTCAGATGTCTTCCCTGCCACATCCGCTCCAAAATGCCACCCAGCCTGAACGCAGACCGGGAAGCCCCAAGTGATGCTGAGGCTAATCCGCAGGCCGCGGCTCAAGACCTTGGGAGAGATATGCCTCCTTGCTAGAAAGCTGTTGTCTCTCCGAGGACTAGACAGCGGCTGGAACGCAGAGCAGGGGCTTGATGAGATATTATAAAACCAAAGACCCCCAAAGAACACACACACAAAGGCCCTTTCCGGGGGCGTATTTGACTGCCCTCTTTATCTTAGAGATGCCTTGTTCACGTTGAGGGGCCAAGATGGCCTGAAACCAGATGAATTTAAAGTGAAAGTGTCCATTTAGAGAAAATGACTTCTTTCTTTGGGACAGCAGAAAATGTCTGAACACAGGACTAATGTGTCTTCTGGCAAACAGCATAAAACAATGTTACCAGGCCCGCTTCCTTGTGTGGTACGTTGTACTTTTATGCATGTAGGCTGTGCGAACAAGCGGGTTAAAAGTTAAACAGTCGCCCAGGGCGACGGGAAGGCGGCGCACAGGTGGGAAATGGGCCTCCCGACTCCCAAACTATCACTATGCGTCTTTAGCAGGAACTAACAGGCACCAGGGTGCAAAAATGTCTTTTCTGAAGGTGCCGGGTATTATGAAATTGGGCTGTTTCGATGCCTGAAATAGCCATCTGACCTTTCATCCAAAGCCATAAATTTATCATTGTCTGAAATTGGTGGACTCTCCTTCCTATTAAGGCCAGCTTTCAGGATTTAGCATTTACAGAATACTTGGTCTCCAGTGTGTGGAAAGAGACTTAAAATTCACTGGGGGCCCCCGGAAAAGGGTGGAATAAAAAGGAATTAGAAGTCTTGAAGCAGAACATGGTCACAATCTAAATGAAATAACAAAGGCGAGAGAAACATAATGCCTGGTGAGATCAAGTTAGCCTATATTTCACGAAATGATAAATACCTAGAAGTCATGTTTATGTATAATGAATTACAAGCCTTCCACATTTACCTTAGTAACATTTTACAGGGGTTGTATTTTACTCCCAACTACCAATTATGTCATCATTCTGGCATTTACCTGGACATAATGATACACAGCCAACCCATTCTTGTAACATAATTCATTGCTAAAAAGTGTTTGTAAAGGCACACGGCATTCTGCATACACATAACGACGCGGATATTGCTATTAAATTTTACAGATTAAAGTTTCGTAAACCTTAAAAATCTTATGTTGGTTTCTGGATATCTTATTAATCCTAAAGGAAAAGATGTTCAGCTCTTTAAATGTCAATAAATGTGTAACCCTGTAAAAAGCAGACAATGTATAATCCATCCTACAATGCTTCACCTACCTTTTTAATGGAGAATAGAGAGTTGCTTTCTTAACCGTTAAAGGCAGGTCATTTAGACTTTCATTTCTGCCACAATATTATGTCATCTATTAAAATATGAAAATACACATATAAAAGAGGCGCACACACCCCTTCACCCTCCACACTCCCACACCTCAGCATTTTTCCCTCCCTGACTCATTAAATGCAGCCCAGGAATCACAACTGTACCTTTGGTTTGCATTGATTCGTTTTAATTTAGGTTTGAGGGGCAAAAAAAGAATTCGGATCTTTTTATAAGCTTGTGAGGTCACCGAATTTAAATTAAGCCTCCGACTGTAAAGCACATTAATAAAAGTACCATACAGAGGGAAATTTAATATGAATGGTTAAAATGCATGGAATTCAGATTTTACTGTCAAACAGCTCAATTAAACAAATTGAATTTTTAAGCAACAAAGGGGAATTGAATCAAATTAGGAGCAAAGTGCGATCTGAAATGTGGGCCTTTATGAGGGAGCCTGCAGCCCCTCCAGCCCAGAGCCGCGTTTATTTGCGCCTCGGCAGTTAGAGGAGGCCGGCAGGACCGCAGCACAAAAGGATAAAAATGTTCGCCGTGGAAACACAGTTTTTGGCTCCCAATAAATCATCTGTCACTTCATCACAGCCCAGTAGATAATGAGCAATAAAGTTTTCACACTCAGGGAATGAGGACTCAGACACAGAAATACAGCTGTAGCCATAAGTCTGGCGTTTCTGTAAATGGAAGGTGCTTTGTATAAGAAATGACCCTAAGATTTCCTCCAAGCACACAGCATCAGGACAATAAACAATTTACTGCATGAAAAATTAAATCACATTTATTAGAACTTTAATGACAAAAATATGTTGAGGTCGATACATTAAATAAAGCCTGATCTTGACCGAGAAACAGTGCTGTGATCAAAATCAGCTGAAGCTGGCTAGCCCAGGGTGGTCTGTACAATGAGTCCCTATAATTTTTACTGGCATTATTTTAAATGTTTATGTGCATAC
>SJYW01044528.1:1124219-1147871 GCA_006410735.1 Raphicerus campestris | reverse complement strand
CCCCCCCCCCCACCAACCAACAAAAGCAATTGAAAGGAAAAAAGTTTGAACTACAGATTGCAAAATCATGGGCTAGCGTATTCCACAAACACATCCCTGGCTTTTTCAGATGGTCTGCAGAGGTGTCACCGCAATCGCCCTCAGGTGTCTCTGACTCATTCACCCATTTTGCGCCATGCGTGTGGGTGGGCTACAGTGTAACTGAACACTGGGCAGAGAATAAACCAGAGAATGCCCGCAAGAGAAAGCGGGGGGCAGGCGGCAAAGCAAGCTCAGTGTCGCACCAGTCGCCCTGAATGAAACGTCTCATACAAAGCACACGTGGAAACTGGCACAGTTGGATCTTTGGCAGTAAGATGTGCCCAGCACCCCCAAAAGCATTTCTTCCCTGTGCTGGTTGCCAGATGGTCATGGGTGCCCCGTGGGTTCCTGCCTCTGCTGGAGCAGGGACGATTTTGGATGACAGGCAAGGAGGGCAGAGCCAGCCTGCCCCCTGTTTCAGGGGTTCTGCCCTCGATCCAGCTACTAAAATGGACAGTGTGCGATGACAGAACTGTAAGGGTCTCTGGTGGGTTCCCAGAGCCACGCTCCCAGAGGCCAGATGACATAAGGCAAGCGGGATGCCTGCTGAAGCTTCCAGTGCGGCCCCAGGACTCCTACCTGCATCCCGTCTCAGAGCCCCCGAGGTTCAGCGCTCTCTCGGACAGCAACCTTGTCTCCCATGCAGCCCAGGGAGGGCCAGACAACTCTAATGCCACGTGAACTCCGCCTCCCAGCCTCTGCTTTCCAGAGACTAGCTCCTGGGACAGGTTGCAATCCTTACGGGAGAAAAAAAAAAAAAAACTCTAAATTATAAATCAAAATCTGAGCTGAGAGTCTTGCTTGGTCCCAGGCTGACTATCAGCGGCAGTTTGGATAGACCTAGAGCAGCAAACAGCCAATTCATTGGAAAAGACCCTGATGCTGGGAAAGACTGAAGGCAGGAGGAGAAGAGAGCAGCAAAGGATGAGATGGTTGGATGGTATCACTGATTCAATGGTCATGAACTTGGGCAAACTCCAGGAGATGGTGACAGAGATGCCTGGTGCGCTGCAGTCCGTGGGATTGCAAGGAGTCAGACATGACTTGACTTGGCAACTGAAGTGTGACAGCAGAGCGGGAGAAAAAGAGTCCACTGCTTTACACTAAAGAGAGGAGTAAAATCTACAGAGTTCATCACTCACATCCTGCGGGCTCGGTCCTGCCACACAATGTCCACCGCTGGCCAAGGTGGAAGGGCACAGAGGTCCAGAGGTGGGGCCTGCGAGAAGCAGAGAAAACTCCCCTTTCTCTTTGAGGGTGTCTTGGAAATGGCACGGATGACAAAAATCCTGGAAGACCTGCCAGCTCTGAATCGAGAATGTTTCTACCTAATCTCAGAGCTATACAACTTATCCATCTGATTTTAGCCCCCATCCAATAGAACCTACAAATTTTAATTAATGCTGCTTGACCTCATTAATGTGTGTAAAAATACAATCAAACAACAAATTGCAGCAATTTGCAGTTGAAAGATATTAACTAAGTGCAACAGAAAAAAAAAAAAAAAGCATGTCGTTACATAAATAAATGCAAACACAGGTCTCCTCGCTGTATTTTGTGCCTGGTTTCTGAGAAAGGCAAGTCACTTAAAATCCTTATATCTCAGTTGTATTCGTTAAAATAATGCATGTTAATTATATTCCGACACTCATCTGACAAATAACTGATAAGTTACACAATGTAACTACTAATAATCCTTGCAGCCCATTTTATTATCTTATGAAATTAGAGATTGAGCATTGATTATGAGTAATAGGGGATTTCATCCAATAAAGACAGCACACAAGGAGGAGTATATAAAAACGGGTAGCTGGCTTTTGAATAGCTAAAAGGAAGGATGTTAAGTCATTAATTAAGCAAAGGCAAATACTCTGGGTGAAGATTGTCATAGTCATACTTTTTAGACCAGAGATGAATTATTTATTTCTACCCCAGCTGGACCATTGAGTGCAAGCAAAGTTTGTCCAGCAAAAATAGTAGGAATATATTTGCTACGGGGCCAGCCTAGTAACACTGCTTGCTGTACATGCTATTGGTAAGCAAATTTATATGAAAGCATGCAATGTCTAATACTGAACTACTCCAGCCTCAGACTGAAGGGTGATTTTACAAACGTCCTCTGGCACTCCATCATCCCTTCATTTTAATGTCTTTATTTTATGATTTTGTTGATGAAATACTACTTACCCAGTGCTCAAAATTCCTTTTAGGCTGCAGGCACTGGCTAGTTGACATGGCAAGCTATATTTTACGGCCGTATATTTCAGCTCTCTCTGTCCAAGTTGGAGGACACAGTAGCCAAGATGGTTTTTCATCGTAGAAATATATTTTCATATTTATTTATTGATTTGACTAATGTATCTATTTTTCAATTCACATGCTTATGTTTCAATCCATTAAAGTGATTCATGGTCAAATAATATGTTATTGCAAGTACAAAGAGGAGATAAAAACCACTGCACATTTGCTGTAACACAAGAACAAAAATAATAATAAAAATACATAGCATGATTAAATATAGTTTTAATCCCCCAAAGATCAAAACGAAAATGATGTTTTTAATTATTCCACAAAAAGGCATAAAATAAAAGTTTTTTTAAGGAAAAAAGTAGGATGCAATTACCTATGAATTAAGTCTCCCAGTAATAAATATTTTGTGGATGTTTCTTAACAAGATTAAGTACTCAATATGGACTTAGCATAAGGCGTGAAATTAACAACAGAATAAAAACTATAACGGGTCACAATTATTCAGCAGGAGGAGACTAGATGGGGAAGCTGACCAGCTCTGAGATGTTAGAGCTGCATCTTCCAACTGCCTTGCTTAGAGCCTTCAATGCAGTGCAATTCCAGGGAAAGCTTAGACAGTTGGAACCAAGGCTGTCAAATGCTCCAGGTTTCCTCCTGGAGAGCCGGGCTGAGTGGCCACCCGAGGGCTTGGTGCACCGTGAGGCCTCCCACCTGGTTTGGGCCTCAAGGGACACTCTAACGGGAAGAGGCGGGAGGCCGAGATAGGCCGGCTCCTTCCTGCACCAGCTACCAGTCTTACAACAAGCTATCTTACTGGGTGTGCATTGTACAGACTCTAGAGCTGTGAAATAGTAAAGGACCTGTGTGTGCCTGTGTGCATCTGTGCCCATGTCTGAGTGTCTCTGCATGTGTGTATGTGTGTCCATGTCTGTTGCTGTGCGTGTGCCCACTGCACGTGCGTTTGGAGGAAGAGTGTGGCATTTCAGGGACCATCACGTTGCCATGTAACTGTTAACACGCAANTTACTGGGTGTGCATTGTAGACTCTAGAGCTGTGAAATAGTAAAGGACCTGTGTGTGCCTGTGTGCATCTGTGCCCGTGTCTGAGTGTCTCTGCATGTGTGTATGTGTGTCCGTGTCTGTTGCTGTGCGTGTGCCCACTGCACGTGCGTTTGGAGGAAGAGTGTGGCATTTCAGGGAACATCACGTTGCCATGTGACTGTTAACACGCAGGTGAGTGGGACCCAGATGCACGCAGAAACGCAAAGCCGGAAGTAGCTGCAGTCGAGGGAGGAGGCCACTGGGACTCTTGGAACAGCAGTGAGTGTGGAGCCATGAATGATGAGCACGGGGGAACAGCCCGTCCTGGGAACCGCAAACTGACAATGAAGTGGGGGAAGAGCTCACCTGGAGGAGACGGGCCCGTGTAGGGAGGTCTTAGAGGGGAGGCTCCTTCAGTCCATGCTCAGAGATCTCCAGAGAGCATCCACGGGTGCCAGGCGTCGTGCTGGGCAGCCGGGGGTCGGGGACAGCCCCCTCTAGTCTCAGTGTTCTCTGCAGATCTGGACAGACTGGGCTGCCTTTCAGAGGAATCTGGAGATAATGGAGGTGTTACCGCCGGCTGGAGAAAGGCTCTTGGTGCCTCGTACTGTTGGCTCCGATCTCACACCTGGGGCTCTCCCCAGCCCCACCCAGGAGGGCAGCCAAGCCCGGCCCTGTGGCCCCCCAGCTGCTGTCCAGCCCGCCCCTGAGGATCGCCTTGCTCCTCAAGAGGAGATAAGGTAAGATCCTGTGACGAGATAACCCTTTCCTCCAGAATGGGCTGAGGGTGGGGAGAGAAATCACACAGACTAGATTCACTGCCCGGTACGGTTTGCATCTGACAGCGTTAGAGACTGTCCCGGAGAGTTAGACCGGGGCTCGGGAGACTCCGGGAGCGAGCTTTCCCAGGGCAGACCCCGCGCTCCTCTGGCCCTCGGTGGGAGTCGGGGGTGCCTTTAGCCAGTGTCCTTCCAGCGCGTCTGTCTTCAGGGGCTGTGAGCTTCCCCGCTGCAGGAGCTGTGCGGAGCGCTGCACACAGTAGGTGTTCAAGCAAGTCTGGCTTAAAAGATGAATGAGATGTCCGTGCTCTGCAGCTGGCTGGAGAATGTAGATGGCAGGGATTTACGGATGGGCAAGCAGAGGAACGAAAGTCAACATCCATCACAACCCCGTGATCTAGGGACATCCATTTAAATATTTTGGCACATTTCCTGGGTACATTTTGCCGTGAGAATTCACACTTTTTAGATTAAATTTTGGCTCAAACCATTTGGACTGTTTTATTGTCTGCATTTTACACTAAATAATTTATACCAAATTGTTTTCCACAACGATTTTGAATGGTTGCCTAGTATTTCATGGTATGAATGTACCGTGAATATACAGCTGATTACACTCTTTTTTTCCTATTACCAAAACACTGTAGTAAAAATCTCTGAAGCCAAGTCTTTATTAACATCCATGATTATTTCTACAGGATAAAACTTAAGGTGGAATTTAAAATACTGTGAAATCTTTAACCAGACAGACTTTGCCCTATACTTTAACTATGCCCACTTCTCAGTATGCTCCCAACATCATATATTATCATCAAAATATTTTTGTAAGTAAAAATTTACATATGTAATTTTATGTCAAACAACATTTCATTTTTATTTCTATTTAATTACAGTCAAGTTTAAAGATTTTATGCTTATTGCCCAATTATATTTCTTCCCTTTTATTTAATTACCCCTTAAAAATCTTCTGCATGTTTTTCTTTCCATAATTTTTCCTTAGTTTAATTTTTATCCATTTTTGTTGGTTTTTAGAACTAGAGAGAAGTGTAAAGAAGAAAACTAAACTTGTTTATAATCTCTCTCCAATAATGTCCATTGAATTTTTTAAAAATGCATGGACAAGATTAGAAAATTCAACCGTATGCCTCCTTTCTATCTCTATAACAAACCTAGCTCATCTCCTTAAATATAGTCATTGAAAACAGTGGTTTTTGATTCCTATCACACACACCCTACACCAACACCCACACCCACACCCACACCACACACACACGCACACATCCACAGAGTCCCTTACCTTGCCTTCATATTTCATAGCATGAATTAGAGACTTTCCCAGATCATCACAAGCTGCATCCTTTTTCCTGGCTATACAGTACCCCACCANGAGGGCAGCCAAGCCCGGCCCTGTGGCCCCCCAGCTGCTGTCCAGCCCGCCCCTGAGGATCGCCTTGCTCCTCAAGAGGAGATAAGGTAAGATCCTGTGACGAGATAACCCTTTCCTCCAGAATGGGCTGAGGGTGGGGAGAGAAATCACACAGACTAGATTCACTGCCCGGTACGGTTTGCATCTGACAGCGTTAGAGACTGTCCCGGAGAGTTAGACCGGGGCTCGGGAGACTCCGGGAGCGAGCTTTCCCAGGGCAGACCCCGCGCTCCTCTGGCCCTCGGTGGGAGTCGGGGGTGCCTTTAGCCAGTGTCCTTCCAGCGCGTCTGTCTTCAGGGGCTGTGAGCTTCCCCGCTGCAGGAGCTGTGCGGAGCGCTGCACACAGTAGGTGTTCAAGCAAGTCTGGCTTAAAAGATGAATGAGATGTCCGTGCTCTGCAGCTGGCTGGAGAATGTAGATGGCAGGGATTTACGGATGGGCAAGCAGAGGAACGAAAGTCAACATCCATCACAACCCCGTGATCTAGGGACATCCATTTAAATATTTTGGCACATTTCCTGGGTACATTTTGCCGTGAGAATTCACACTTTTTAGATTAAATTTTGGCTCAAACCATTTGGACTGTTTTATTGTCTGCATTTTACACTAAATAATTTATACCAAATTGTTTTCCACAACGATTTTGAATGGTTGCCTAGTATTTCATGGTATGAATGTACCGTGAATATACAGCTGATTACACTCTTTTTTTCCTGTTACCAAAACACTGTAGTAAAAATCTCTGAAGCCAAGTCTTTATTAACATCCATGATTATTTCTACAGGATAAAACTTAAGGTGGAATTTAAAATACTGTGAAATCTTTAACCAGACAGACTTTGCCCTATACTTTAACTATGCCCACTTCTCAGTATGCTCCCAACATCATATATTATCAT
Organism: Raphicerus campestris; assembly: GCA_006410735.1. Taxonomy (NCBI): domain Eukaryota; kingdom Metazoa; phylum Chordata; class Mammalia; order Artiodactyla; family Bovidae; genus Raphicerus; species Raphicerus campestris. The sequence continues at coordinate 1,141,396 of SJYW01044528.1, read as the reverse complement.
CAAAATATTTTTGTAAGTAAAAATTTACATATGTAATTTTATGTCAAACAACATTTCATTTTTATTTCTATTTAATTACAGTCAAGTTTAAAGATTTTATGCTTATTGCCCAATTATATTTCTTCCCTTTTATTTAATTACCCCTTAAAAATCTTCTGCATGTTTTTCTTTCCATAATTTTTCCTTAGTTTAATTTTTATCCATTTTTGTTGGTTTTTAGAACTAGAGAGAAGTGTAAAGAAGAAAACTAAACTTGTTTATAATCTCTCTCCAATAATGTCCATTGAATTTTTTAAAAATGCATGGACAAGATTAGAAAATTCAACCATATGCCTCCTTTCTATCTCTATAACAAACCTAGCTCATCTCCTCAAATATAGTCATTGAAAACAGTGGTTTTTGATTCCTATCACACACACCCTACACCAACACCCACACCCACACCCACACCACACACACACGCACACATCCACAGAGTCCCTTACCTTGCCTTCATATTTCATAGCATGAATTAGAGACTTTCCCAGATCATCACAAGCTGCATCCTTTTTCCTGGCTATACAGTACCCCACCATAAACATGTGCCATAATTTATATAACTAGACTCCTAGTGCTGGACACATTGAGTCTGCTGGACACATTTATTTTGTTTTTGCTATTTTAATAGTGCCAGACTGAAAATACTTGTGTGTGTGTGTGTGTGTGTGTGTGTGTGTGTGTGTGTGTGTGTGCGTGTGCTGTGGAGTGATAAAGAGACAGAGAAGCACAGAAAGAGAATGAGAGAGAGATAAAGACACAGAGAGAGAGAGAGCATTCTGTGTGCACAGTGATAAATTCCTAAGAGTAGAGATTTCTGGTTTATTCCTTCATAATTTGGAGAGCCCTTTACATATTAGAGATGTTAGCACTTGAACTGCAATGTAAGTTGCAAAATTGCTTCATGATTTTTTTGCATTGTCTTTTTTTTACTTGTAAGTATGTTTTTATAAATTCAGATTCATCTTCATTCCTTTCTTGGTTTTTCCGTTTGATTCCACACTTGCAAAAGCCTTTGCCACAGAAAAATTAGATAAACTTTTACATGGAATTTTCTTTTTTGGTTCTAACATAGATCCATCCCTAAAGCTTACAATATTCATCTTTCTGGTACTTATTTTTAGCCTAATCATAAAGTAGGGATCTGACTTTCCTATTCCATATCCTATTTGCTCCAAACTATTTACTGAATAATCTATCCTTTTCTTGCTGCCCTAAAATGTCATCTTTGTTACATGTGAATTATTTATGCCTCTTTCTGAAATTTCTTTTCTGTTCTATTGATCCATTTATCCCTGCACCAAGAACACATTGTTCTAATCACTCTAGTATTTTAATATCTAGTAGGTCAAGTCCTCGCTCATTATTCTTATTTTTCAAAATTTCCTTGGCTCTTCTCAGCCATTTATTTTTCCAGATGAACTTTAACAACATTTTGTTAAGTTCCACCCAAACCCCACTGGGACTAGAATTGGATATTCATTGAACTTGTAGATGAATTAGGCGAAAGTTGACATCTGCGCCACTAAATCTTCTCCTACAGGAACATTATTCTTTATGTTCATTTAAGGGTTTTTTCTGTCCCTTGGCAAAGTTTTATAATTTTTAATACTTCTCTAGGACATTTTGTAATTTTATGCAGACATTTTATATTTCTGTTGCTAGTGCAGATAATGTCTTTGGCCAGGAATATATGGTTTATATGTTTTTGATTGTTTTGTAGTCAATAAAAACCTACTGACTAGCTTAAAATTAAGTTTTAGTTAAAATGTTTTAAATGTTAACTAAAATTAGATAAAATTGTCTTCGTATTTTTCAGCCGTGTCCTTTAAGGTTCACAAACGGTCCATCTGTCAAGTGGAAACAGTGCTAATTTATCTCCTCTATTCCAGTAATTAATGAGTTGATTTTCTTTTATTTCATGTTAGTAAAATTTCCAAAATGACTGTTTCCCATAGACATCCTGGTGGTCGCCCTGAGTCATCCGTTACGGCAGGAGGCACGGTGCTGATGAGACCTGGGAGGAGAGGCTGGTGGCCTTCCTGGCCATGCTGACATTCTGTGTTCAAGGGCCCTCCTCCTTCTCCTTGTTAACATCACCAAGGTCAAATGTGAAATCTTATCAAATGGCTTGTCTGCATCCATTGGGGTAAACCTGTGTGTTTTTCCTGTGTCCTCCCAATGTGAGATACAAATAGATTGCTTCTGGATGATTCACTCTTGCGTACTGTGAATACTATCAGATCCCAAGGCATCATTCTCATAAGTCTGGAACCTGAACTAAAGAAAATCTAGGTTCAGATCTCAGCTCCATTACTTCTTGGCTATGCGGTCATGAGAAACTTACCTGAGCTCTCCAAGCCATCAAAATCTCCTCTCTAGGATGTCAGAGAACGCTAAGCGAATCTCTTGTTCTGGAAGAGTCTGCAGGTTCAGCGTTGGAATGCCCTCATCACCTAGTTCTCACTCTTACCTGAACTGGGCAGAGACAGAAAGATGCGCCTACTCACAGGGAGTCTCAGCTGCTGCACGTAACAGGTAGATTGGGAAGTTACACAGTTATACATACTGCTTTTCAACTCCACGCAAAATGAGTGAGGATCTGGCATAAGACGGGTGTTAATCAGCAGAGACAGCAGAAGACCCCAGCAGCCCCAACCCCCAGGGCAGGTCTCCTCCTAGTTCTCGACGACATAGCAAAGAGGCAAGTGGAAGGTGATTGAGGTTTTGCCAGCCAGTGTCAAAGGGAAGCAGGAATGTATGTTGAAAGCCATATTGTTTTTCACTCATCACTTGATTCACTGGTGTTTCTCATAGAGGAGCAGAAAACTGGTGCTCATTTAATTGTCCCAACTACATTAAAAGCTTACTTCAATTTTTTTTTTTTAAGAAAAGAAAAACTTACATGTTTTAAATGTTTGCTTTGCATGGTACTTCTGAAAATTCACTTAAATGATGCTACACAGAAGGATATTAAACAGTGACACATGGGGAAAGATGGATTTGGAGAGACTGAAAATCCACGGGAAGTTATAATCTTTTACAGCATATGCCCGAATGAACCTGCTCACTGCTGGAGGCTCCATTTAAAGGCTGTGTGTTGCTTTCCAAGCGCAGTCGCAGCTAAGTGCCACAAACTGGGTGGAGTAAAATAAGAAATTGACTCTCGTACAGCTCCCAAGTCAGAAGTCTGAGATCCAGGTGTTGGCAGGCTTGGCCCCTCCTGGAGGCTCAGGAGGAGAATAGGCGCCATGCCCCGTTCCTGGATTCCTTGGCTTGTGGACGCATCTCTCCAAGAGTCTTGGCGTCCACCTTTTTGGACGTTTTTCCTGTGCGCCCCTCTGTGTGTCTGGCACAGGCCATATTGATGTTGGGCCCATTCTGATTCATGTGGTCTCATCCTCACTAGCTGCATCAGGAGTGGCACTACGGGGCTTCTGCGGCCGCCCAGTGGTTAGGAGTTGGTGGTCCCATTGCCCAGGGTGCAGTTTTGGTGGTATGGCCAAAAGAAAAAGAAAAANTTATTTCTATTTAATTACAGTCAAGTTTAAAGATTTTATGCTTATTGCCCAATTATATTTCTTCCCTTTTATTTAATTACCCCTTAAAAATCTTCTGCATGTTTTTCTTTCCATAATTTTTCCTTAGTTTAATTTTTATCCATTTTTGTTGGTTTTTAGAACTAGAGAGAAGTGTAAAGAAGAAAACTAAACTTGTTTATAATCTCTCTCCAATAATGTCCATTGAATTTTTTAAAAATGCATGGACAAGATTAGAAAATTCAACCATATGCCTCCTTTCTATCTCTATAACAAACCTAGCTCATCTCCTCAAATATAGTCATTGAAAACAGTGGTTTTTGATTCCTATCACACACACCCTACACCAACACCCACACCCACACCCACACCACACACACACGCACACATCCACAGAGTCCCTTACCTTGCCTTCATATTTCATAGCATGAATTAGAGACTTTCCCAGATCATCACAAGCTGCATCCTTTTTCCTGGCTATACAGTACCCCACCATAAACATGTGCCATAATTTATATAACTAGACTCCTAGTGCTGGACACATTGAGTCTGCTGGACACATTTATTTTGTTTTTGCTATTTTAATAGTGCCAGACTGAAAATACTTGTGTGTGTGTGTGTGTGTGTGTGTGTGTGTGTGTGTGTGTGTGTGCGTGTGCTGTGGAGTGATAAAGAGACAGAGAAGCACAGAAAGAGAATGAGAGAGAGATAAAGACACAGAGAGAGAGAGAGCATTCTGTGTGCACAGTGATAAATTCCTAAGAGTAGGGATTTCTGGTTTATTCCTTCATAATTTGGAGAGCCCTTTACATATTAGAGATGTTAGCACTTGAACTGCAATGTAAGTTGCAAAATTGCTTCATGATTTTTTTGCATTGTCTTTTTTTTACTTGTAAGTATGTTTTTATAAATTCAGATTCATCTTCATTCCTTTCTTGGTTTTTCCATTTGATTCCACACTTGCAAAAGCCTTTCCCACAGAAAAATTAGATAAACTTTTACATGGAATTTTCTTTTTTGGTTCTAACATAGATCCATCCCTAAAGCTTACAATATTCATCTTTCTGGTACTTATTTTTAGCCTAATCATAAAGTAGGGATCTGACTTTCCTATTCCATATCCTATTTGCTCCAAACTATTTACTGAATAATCTATCCTTTTCTTGCTGCCCTAAAATGTCATCTTTGTTACATGTGAATTATTTATGCCTCTTTCTGAAATTTCTTTTCTGTTCTATTGATCCATTTATCCCTGCACCAAGAACACATTGTTCTAATCACTCTAGTATTTTAATATCTAGTAGGTCAAGTCCTCGCTCATTATTCTTATTTTTCAAAATTTCCTTGGCTCTTCTCAGCCATTTATTTTTCCAGATGAACTTTAACAACATTTTGTTAAGTTCCACCCAAACCCCACTGGGACTAGAATTGGATATTCATTGAACTTGTAGATGAATTAGGCGAAAGTTGACATCTGCGCCACTAAATCTTCTCCTACAGGAACATTATTCTTTATGTTCATTTAAGGGTTTTTTCTGTCCCTTGGCAAAGTTTTATAATTTTTAATACTTCTCTAGGACATTTTGTAATTTTATGCAGACATTTTATATTTCTGTTGCTAGTGCAGATAATGTCTTTGGCCAGGAATATATGGTTTATATGTTTTTGATTGTTTTGTAGTCAATAAAAACCTACTGACTAGCTTAAAATTAAGTTTTAGTTAAAATGTTTTAAATGTTAACTAAAATTAGATAAAATTGTCTTCGTATTTTTCAGCCGTGTCCTTTAAGGTTCACAAACGGTCCATCTGTCAAGTGGAAACAGTGCTAATTTATCTCCTCTATTCCAGTAATTAATGAGTTGATTTTCTTTTATTTCATGTTAGTAAAATTTCCAAAATGACTGTTTCCCATAGACATCCTGGTGGTCGCCCTGAGTCATCCGTTACGGCAGGAGGCACAGTGCTGATGAGACCTGGGAGGAGAGGCTGGTGGCCTTCCTGGCCATGTTGACATTCCGTGTTCAAGGGCCCTCCTCCTTCTCCTTGTTAACATCACCAAGGTCAAATGTGAAATCTTATCAAATGGCTTGTCTGCATCCATTGGGGTAAACCTGTGTGTTTCTTCCTGTGTCCTCCCAATGTGAGATACAAATAGATTGCTTCTGGATGATTCACTCTTGCGTACTGTGAATACTATCAGATCCCAAGGCATCATTCTCATAAGTCTGGAACCTGAACTAAAGAAAATCTAGGTTCAGATCTCAGCTCCATTACTTCTTGGCTATGCGGTCATGAGAAACTTACCTGAGCTCTCCAAGCCATCAAAATCTCTCTAGGATGTCAGAGAACTCTAAGCGAATCTCTTGTTCTGGAAGAGTCTGTAGGTTCAGCGTTGGAATGCCCTCATCACCTAGTTCTCACTCTACCTGAACTGGGCAGAGACAGAAAGACGCGCCTACTCACAGGGAGTCTCAGCTGCTGCGCGTAAGAGGTAGGTTGGGAAGTTACACAGTTATACATACTGCTTTTCAACTCCACGCAAAATGAGTGAGGATCTGGCATAAGACGGGTGTTAATCAGCAGAGACAGCAGAAGACCCCAGCAGCCCCAACCCCCAGGGCAGGTCTCCTCCTAGTTCTCGACAACATAGCAAAGAGGCAAGTAGAAGGTGATTGAGGTTTTGCCAGCCAGTGTCAAAGGGAAGCAGGAATGTATGTTGAAAGCCATATCGTTTTTCACTCATCACTTGATTCACTGGTGTTTCTCATAGAGGAGCAGAAAACTGGTGCTCATTTAATTGTCCCAACTACATTAAAAGCTTACTTCAATTTTTTTTTTTTAAGAAAAGAAAAACTTGCATGTTTTAAATGTTTGCTTTGCATGGTACTTCTGAAAATTCACTTAAATGATGCTACACAGAAGGATATTAAACGGTGACACATGGGGAAAGATGGATTTGGAGGGACTGAAAATCCAAGGGAAGTTATAATCTTTTACAGCATATGCCCGAATGAACCTGCTCACTGCTGGAGGCTCCATTTAAAGGCTGTGTGTTGCTTTCCAAGCGCAGTCGCAGCTAAGTGCCACAAACTGGGTGGAGTAAAATAAGAAATTGACTCTCGTACAGCTCCCAAGTCAGAAGTCTGAGATCCAGGTGTTGGCAGGCTTGGCCCCTCCTGGAGGCTCAGGAGGAGAATAGGCGCCATGCCCCGTTCCTGGATTCCTTGGCTTGTGGACGCATCTCTCCAAGAGTCTTGGCGTCCACCTTTTTGGACGTTTTTCCTGTGCGCCCCTCTGTGCGTCTGGCACAGGTCATATTGATGTTGGGCCCATTCTGATTCATGTGGTCTCATCCTCACTAGCTGCATCAGGAGTGGCACTACGGGGCTTCTGCGGCCGCCCAGTGCTTAGGAGTTGGTGGTCCCATTGCCCAGGGTGCAGTTTTGGTGGTATGGCCAAAAGAAAAAGAAAAACCACTCTTACCAAATAAGGAAGGTCACATCCTGAGGTTCCAGGAAGGACAAAATTTGCAGGGTCGGGGGGACACTATTCAACCCATACCAGCAAGGATTTAACCTTGGTTTTTAATATGCTCCTCTCAGTGTACTGAACCCAGGACCCCAAGCAGCGCAAACATCCCAGACTGACATGCTGGTGATTAATTTCACCTGATCCTTCCTGTCCCTGCTTAAGGCTGGGGACATCAATCCTCCCAGCACAGAGGGCACATGGGCGTGGCTAATTGATGAGCCTTAACAGATATTCAATGGCCATTTAAGTTGCCAGAAACCATGAGGAAAGGCATCAAGGGGTGGAGGGTTTGCAGGGAGAGCCTCACATCCACCCTCGCCTCAGAAAGAGTTAAACTCCAGAAGCCAAGCTGATGGAGTCAGTGATGCCACAAATGCTGGGGGAGCCGTGGACCCTCAGTCCGAGCGAGATCCCTTCTGAGCATGTTTCAGGCAAATGCTGGCACAGAAAAGGACCCCCAGATGAGCCAGGAAGTCTCCGATTCGTCATGAAGAATTGTTTAGTGGGGTGGGTACCAGTGGGAATGTGCTGGAAACAATTGCCATATGTGCCTGAGAAGGGTCTAATTTGTCCATCTTGAAACTTTGCCTTTCTTTTGAAAGGAGAGTTAATTTCAAGTAATCTGTTTCACAGGTGAAGCCTTTTTCTGAGGGTTTAATATATCACCCTTGGTTGCCTGAACAATTAGAAATTGTCACCAAAGAAAAATGTCACAGTTCATGTAAATAACTGTTTACCTAAAGGAATGGGAACCCACCAGAGTCAGCAGACTCTAATGAGCCGTGACGACGGGGAGAGAGCCGGAGCTCAGCTGCGTCTGCTGAAGCTGACACTGCTCGTGGTAAAGATTGGCCAAACAACTATTATTTGTTTTTTTCTTGTCAGAAATAATGTAGCTTGAAAATTTTCAACAGGCAACATGAGTTCGAACCATTTGTTACTTCTAATGGCCTAACTGTTCTTCTGGCAGATATAAAAAATTGGGCCAGTGATGTCATTTACCTAAAGTTCTAATTATGGCAAAAGAGGAATTGGAACAGGAGTTGAGGGGAGAAAGAAAAGTTGGAAAATGCCTCTGTTCATCTCAATGGAATCTGTCTTTGTTAACTTTCCCATGCTTTGCCCCAACAGCGGGTATCTGAGATCACCAAGTGTTGTCCGTTTCAACAGGAGGCAGGAAAGATAGGTGGTCCACTCAGCTCCTCGGGGAACAGGACACTTCTTTCCTGACAGCCCATCAAAAATCCAATTGCAAAGAGATGAGTTACAGCAAGTTGGCATGTCCTGAAAAGTTTATGCTTTCACCCATGGCTGAGTCGAGAGAACACAGGATGGACGCCCACCTGCTCAACCCCACACAGACTCTAGCCTACAAACTGCAACTAGACTGCTGATTTTAAGCCTTGGGCATGCAGTGGACTCCTGATGTGGGAAGATCACTGGAACCACAGACGGTTGTTAACCCTCTGATCACAGGGATGTCAGTGTTTGGATGGCTGGACTCTTCATGATATTTCCACATGGTTAGAAATAATTCCTCCTCCAACAGAGGGCAAGACACCTTCCAGAAGTATCATCGTGGATCATGGTCATGAAGCCAAGATGGTGCAAAATGACAATTCCCATTCTGTGTTCCTTAGAACAGTGGTTCCAGGAGATGCTTGGTTGGGGGGAAAAAAATAAAATACTCTTTCCTTCTTAAACACAAGGCCCACCAGAAGATAAAAGGTTCTATAAATTCTACAGTAAGAATACCTCTCTTGAGGTACTTAACTCATTTTTTTCCAATATATTTGAACTTATAATTCTAATTTTATATGAAAAAGTCATATTCTGCAAGGGTTAAAAAAAAAAAAAAAAATCTCGGGTGTCTCACCCTCCTATTAAGGTCCTTATTAGTTTTCGGAGCAATCCAGTCCAGTGATAAACACACAGGCTCGGATTAAGAGAGACAAAGCCATGACATACCCCGTACATGGGATGAGGATGGGTGGGGGGGGTCTCCTTCCTCCCAGCACACATCCGAGTGGACCCAGTGCTCATGTCCATAGCCACCCCGTAGTCTTGGCCACGGTCAACTCTCCCGAAGTACAGGAGCCTCCCCACGCTCTCCATACCTGACCCTCCCGCCCTTTCTCCAGAGAGCTGGCCAAAGATGCCAAGCATAACTGGAGCCGGCTCTTCTCCTCCCTCACCTGAAACCCTTCCGAGGAGTCGCAAGAAAGTCACAGTAAAGCCCCAGCTCCTGAGCACGGCCATCTCCTCCTTGTGTGTTTTCATGTCACCTTTCCTCTGTGCATTTTTGCTCTCTGGATCCAAATTTCTCTTTTCAAACATTGGATTAGAGCACTCCCAAATGACCTCATTTTAACTTGGTCATCTCTGTAAGTGCCCTACTTCCAAATAAGGTCAAATCCTGAGATACTGGAGCTGCGGCTTTACACGTTGGGTTTTGTGGTGATTTTTGTTTTGTTGGCTTTGGTTTGGTTTCTTTGGGATTTTTGGCTTTAGTTTTGCTGCCACACACCTTTCACAATCCAACCTGAAACGATGCCGGCCACCCCTCTGTATCACCACGCCTAAAAAGTATTACCAACCTGGTCATCGCTCCTTGCCTGAATTGTCATTTTTCTACTCCATGGGGAATTAGTCTACTGGCCCGTGTGAGTTTATCACTTGAACTTCTTTCGTGAATGTTCAGTTTATATCTTCACCGTAGGTTCAACCCCTGATGGGGGAACCCAGCTCCGACAGGAATTCTTCCAAACGTTCTACTGACCCCATGTCCACCAGGGGGGCCTTAGTGACAGCGCCTCGCATTTGTTCCTTTGTGTGTGCGCATGCTAAGCTGCTTCAGCCACATCCGATTCTTTGTGACTGTAGTCCCCCAGGCTCCTCTGTCTATGGGATCCTCCAGGTAAGAGTACTGGAGTGCGTTGCCATGCTCTCCTCCAGGGGACCTTCCCGACCCAGGGATGGACTCCACATCTCTTATGTCTCCTGCAGTGGCGGGCGGGTTCTTTACCACTAGCACCCCCAGGAAAGCCCTTTGCTCCTCTAGTCACATGTTAAAAGCATGAAAGTAGGTAATTTGTTCTCAATGCAGTAACAAGATCTTTCATCATATAAGATTGGCAATAGCTAAAACATGACTGCTAAAAAGGGGAATTTCTTATTTGTTAAGTGAAAAACACCCCAAACCCCTTCTGTGTGTCTCATTTCTGCCTATAATAGTGTCGATGATTGCAAACTACCCTAGCAGTACCTATTTTTAAAAGCCTTTTTATTCATTGCCACTAAACATTTCAAGGGCCGCTGTTATTATNTACTGTGAATACTATCAGATCCCAAGGCATCATTCTCATAAGTCTGGAACCTGAACTAAAGAAAATCTAGGTTCAGATCTCAGCTCCATTACTTCTTGGCTATGCGGTCATGAGAAACTTACCTGAGCTCTCCAAGCCATCAAAATCTCTCTAGGATGTCAGAGAACTCTAAGCGAATCTCTTGTTCTGGAAGAGTCTGTAGGTTCAGCGTTGGAATGCCCTCATCACCTAGTTCTCACTCTACCTGAACTGGGCAGAGACAGAAAGACGCGCCTACTCACAGGGAGTCTCAGCTGCTGCGCGTAAGAGGTAGGTTGGGAAGTTACACAGTTATACATACTGCTTTTCAACTCCACGCAAAATGAGTGAGGATCTGGCATAAGACGGGTGTTAATCAGCAGAGACAGCAGAAGACCCCAGCAGCCCCAACCCCCAGGGCAGGTCTCCTCCTAGTTCTCGACAACATAGCAAAGAGGCAAGTAGAAGGTGATTGAGGTTTTGCCAGCCAGTGTCAAAGGGAAGCAGGAATGTATGTTGAAAGCCATATCGTTTTTCACTCATCACTTGATTCACTGGTGTTTCTCATAGAGGAGCAGAAAACTGGTGCTCATTTAATTGTCCCAACTACATTAAAAGCTTACTTCAATTTTTTTTTTTTAAGAAAAGAAAAACTTGCATGTTTTAAATGTTTGCTTTGCATGGTACTTCTGAAAATTCACTTAAATGATGCTACACAGAAGGATATTAAACGGTGACACATGGGGAAAGATGGATTTGGAGGGACTGAAAATCCAAGGGAAGTTATAATCTTTTACAGCATATGCCCGAATGAACCTGCTCACTGCTGGAGGCTCCATTTAAAGGCTGTGTGTTGCTTTCCAAGCGCAGTCGCAGCTAAGTGCCACAAACTGGGTGGAGTAAAATAAGAAATTGACTCTCGTACAGCTCCCAAGTCAGAAGTCTGAGATCCAGGTGTTGGCAGGCTTGGCCCCTCCTGGAGGCTCAGGAGGAGAATAGGCGCCATGCCTCGTTCCTGGATTCCTTGGCTTGTGGACGCATCTCTCCAAGAGTCTTGGCGTCCACCTTTTTGGACGTTTTTCCTGTGCGCCCCTCTGTGTGTCTGGCACAGGCCATATTGATGTTGGGCCCATTCTGATTCATGTGGTCTCATCCTCACTAGCTGCATCAGGAGTGGCACTACGGGGCTTCTGCGGCCGCCCAGTGGTTAGGAGTTGGTGGTCCCATTGCCCAGGGTGCAGTTTTGGTGGTATGGCCAAAAGAAAAAGAAAAAAGAAAAACCACTCTTACCACATAAGGAAGGTCACATCCTGAGGTTCCAGGAAGGACAAAATTTGCAGGGTCGGGGGGACACTATTCAACCCATACCAGCAAGGATTTAACCTTGGTTTTTAATATGCTCCTCTCAGTGTACTGAACCCAGGACCCCAAGCAGCGCAAACATCCCAGACTGACATGCTGGTGATTAATTTCACCTGATCCTTCCTGTCCCTGCTTAAGGCTGGGGACATCAATCCTCCCAGCACAGAGGGCACATGGGCGTGGCTAATTGATGAGCCTTAACAGATATTCAATGGCCATTTAAGTTGCCAGAAACCATGAGGAAAGGCATCAAGGGGTGGAGGGTTTGCAGGGAGAGCCTCACATCCACCCTCGCCTCAGAAAGAGTTAAACTCCAGAAGCCAAGCTGATGGAGTCAGTGATGCCACAAATGCTGGGGGAGCCGTGGACCCTCAGTCCGAGCGAGATCCCTTCTGAGCATGTTGCGGGCAAATGCTGGCACAGAAAAGGACCCCCAGATGAGCCAGGAAGTCTCCGATTCGTCATGAAGAATTGTTTAGTGGGGTGGGTACCAGTGGGAATGTGCTGGAAACAATTGCCATATGTGCCTGAGAAGGGTCTAATTTGTCCATCTTGAAACTTTGCCTTTCTTTTGAAAGGAGAGTTAATTTCAAGTAATCTGTTTCACAGGTGAAGCCTTTTTCTGAGGGTTTAATATATCACCCTTGGTTGCCTGAACAATTAGAAATTGTCACCAAAGAAAAATGTCACAGTTCATGTAAATAACTGTTTACCTAAAGGAATGGGAACCCACCAGAGTCAGCAGACTCTAATGAGCCGTGACGACGGGGAGAGAGCCGGAGCTCAGCTGCGTCTGCTGAAGCTGACACTGCTCGTGGTAAAGATTGGCCAAACAACTATTATTTGTTTTTTTCTTGTCAGAAATAATGTAGCTTGAAAATTTTCAACAGGCAACATGAGTTCGAACCATTTGTTACTTCTAATGGCCTAACTGTTCTTCTGGCAGATATAAAAAATTGGGGCAGTGATGTCATTTACCTAAATTTCTAATTATGGCAAAAGAGGAATTGGAACAGGAGTTGAGGGGAGAAAGAAAAGTTGGAAAATGCCTCTGTTCATCTCAATGGAATCTGTCTTTGTTAACTTTCCCATGCTTTGCCCCAACAGCGGGTATCTGAGATCACCAAGTGTTGTCCGTTTCAACAGGAGGCAGGAAAGATAGGTGGTCCACTCAGCTCCTCGGGGAACAGGACACTTCTTTCCTGACAGCCCATCAAAAATCCAATTGCAAAGAGATGAGTTACAGCAAGTTGGCATGTCCTGAAAAGTTTATGCTTTCACCCATGGCTGAGTCGAGAGAACACAGGATGGACGCCCACCTGCTCAACCCCACACAGACTCTAGCCTACAAACTGCAACTAGACTGCTGATTTTAAGCCTTGGGCATGCAGTGGACTCCTGATGTGGGAAGATCACTGGAACCACAGACGGTTGTTAACCCTCTGATCACAGGGATGTCAGTGTTTGGATGGCTGGACTCTTCGTGATATTTCCACATGGTTAGAAATAATTCCTCCTCCAACAGAGGGCAAGACACCTTCCAGAAGTATCATCGTGGATCATGGTCATGAAGCCAAGATGGTGCAAAATGACAATTCCCATTCTGTGTTCCTTAGAACAGTGGTTCCAGGAGATGCTTGGTTGGGGGGAAAAAAATAAAATACTCTTTCCTCCTTAAACACAAGGCCCACCAGAAGATAAAAGGTTCTATAAATTCTACAGTAAGAATACCTCTCTTGAGGTACTTAACTCATTTTTTTCCAATATATTTGAACTTATAATTCTAATTTTATATGAAAAAGTCATATTCTGCAAGGGTTAAAAAAAAAAAAAAAAACAATCTCGGGTGTCTCACCCTCCTATTAAGGTCCTTATTAGTTTTTGGAGCAATCCAGTCCAGTGATAAACACACAGGCTCAGATTAAGAGAGACAAAGCCATGACATACCCCGTACATGGGATGAGGATGGGTGGGGGGGGTCTCCTTCCTCCCAGCACACATCCGAGTGGACCCAGTGCTCATGTCCATAGCCACCCCGTAGTCTTGGCCACGGTCAACTCTCCCGAAGTACAGGAGCCTCCCCACGCTCTCCATACCTGACCCTCCCGCCCTTTCTCCAGAGAGCTGGCCAAAGATGCCAAGCATAACTGGAGCCGGCTCTTCTCCTCCCTCACCTGAAACCCTTCCGAGGAGTCGCAAGAAAGTCACAGTAAAGCCCCAGCTCCTGAGCACGGCCATCTCCTCCTTGTGTGTTTTCATGTCACCTTTCCTCTGTGCATTTTTGCTCTCNCCCCAGAGGAGACACACGGCACACCGAGAGGGTGCTCCTGCTGCCCACCCAGGAAACCGAGCAGCCTGACCAGGGAGGTGATGAAGACGCCCGGCCCCCCCGGAACAGGGTGCTCACCAAGCGCCTGGTTGCCTGAGCTGCTCAGACCTGGGAAGGGCACAAAACGCATGCCCAACCCACAGACACCGAGCCAGAACTGTGTCTGAGTGTCTGCTGTGGAGGTGCGGGTCAGCAGTGGACTTCTGTGGGGGCAGGGGCTCTGGGTGAAGCAGACATGGGTGTGGCACAAGCCATCTTGAAGGAGGTCACCATTAACCCCACCGTAGAGCTGCCAGAGTTTCCACAGGACTGAGGAAACCGACTCTGGCAGGGCACAAATGAAATTTTGTGTACCCCAGGACCCAGGAGAAAGGAGCAGTGACCCCACAGAAGACTGACCCAGATCTGCCCGTGAGTGTCTGGGAGCCTCCAGTGGAGGCGTGGGTCAGCAGTGGCCTGCTGCAGCGTCAGGGGCACTGAGTGCAGCAGTGCATCATGGGAACTTTGGAAGGACATCACCATTGTCCCCATTACCTCCACCATAGTTTGGCTTCAGGTCAAAGAACAGAGAGGGAACACAGCCCCGCCCTTCAACAGAAAATTGGACTAGAGATTTACTGAGCATGGCCCCGCCCAACAGAACAAGACCCAGTTTCCCCCTCAGTCAGTCTCTCCCATCAGGAAGCTTCCATAAGTCTCTCAACCTCATCCATCAGAGGGCAGACCAACTGAAAACCACAATCAAAGGAAACTAACCAGTCTGATCACACAGACCACACAGCCTTGTCTAACTCAATGAAACTATGAGTCATGCCATGTAGGGCCACCCAAGACAGGTGGGTCATGGCAGAGAGTTCTGACAAAAAGTGGCCCACTAGAGAAAGGAATGGCAAACCACTTCAGTATTCTTGCCTTGAGAACCCCATGAACAGTATAAAAAGGCAAAAAGGTATGACACTGAAAGATGAACTCCCCAGGTCAGTAGGTGCCCAATATGCTACTGGAGATCAGTGGAGAAATAACTCCAGAAAGAATGAAGGGATGGAGCCAAAGCAAAAACAACACCCAGTTGGGGATGTGACAGGTGATGGAAGTAAAGTCCGATGCTGTAAAGAGCAATATTACATAGGAACCTGGAACGTTAGGTCCACAAATCAAGGCAAATTGGAAGTGATCAAACAGGAGATAGCAAGAGTGAACATCAACATTTTAGGAATTGGTGAGCTAAAATGGACTGCAATGGCTGAATTTAACTCAGATGACCATTATATCTTCCACTGTGGGCAAGGATCCATTTAGAAGAAACGGAGTAACCATCATAGTCACCAAAACAATCTGAAATGTGCTACTTGAATGCAATCTCAAAAACAACAGAACGATCTCTTTCATTTCCAAGGAAAACCATTCCATATCACAGTAATCCAAGTCTATGTCCCAACCAGTAATGCTAAAGAAGCTGAAGTTGAACGGTTCTGTGAGGACCTACAAGACCTTCTAGAACTAACACCCAAAAAAGATGTCCTCTTCATTATAGGGGACTGGAATGCAAAAGTAAGAAGTCAAGAAATACATGGAATAAGAGGCAAATTTGACCTTGGAAGGCAAAACAAAGCAGGTCAAAGACTAATAGAGTTTTGCCAAGAGAATGCACTGGTCACAGCAAACACCCTCTTCCAACAACACAAGAGAAGACTCTACACATGGACATCAGCAGATGGTCAACACCGAAATCAGACTGATGATATTCTTTGCAGCCAAAGATGGAGAAGCTCTACACAGTCAGCAAAAACAAGACTGGGAGCTGACTGTGGCTCAGATCATGAATTCCTTATTGCCAAATTCAGACTTAAATTGAAGAAAGTAGGTAAAACTATTAGACCATTCAGATATGACCTAAATCAAATCCCTTACAATTATACAGTGGAAGTGAGAAATAGATTTAAAGGACTAGATCTGACAGACAGAGTGCCTGATGAACTATGGACAGAGGTTCATGACACTGTACAAGAGACAGGGATCAAGACCATCCCCATGGGAAAGAAATGCAAAAAGGCAAAATGGTTGTCTGACCTGGCCTTACAAATAGCTGAGAAAAGAAGAGAAGCTATAGGAAGGAGAAAAGGAAAGATATACCTATTTGAATGCAGAGTTCCAAAGAATAGCAAGGAGAGATAATAAAGCCTTCCTCAGTGACTGGAGCAAAGAAATAAAGGAAAACAATAGAATGGAAAAGACTGGAGATCTCTTCAAGAAAATTAGATATATCAAGGGAATATTTCATGCAAAGGGGGCTCAGAAAAGGACAGAATGGTATGGACCTAATAGAAGCAGAAGATATTAATAGAGGGGGCAAGAAAACACAGAAGAACTGTACAAAAAAGATCTTCACAACCCAGATAATCATAATGATGTGATCACTCACCTAGAGCCAGACATACTCGAATGCAAAGTCAAGTGGGCCTTAGGAAGTGTCACCACCAGCAAAGCTAGTGGAGGTGACAGAATTCCAGTTGAGCTATTTCAAATCCTAAAAGATGATGCTATGAAAGCGCTGCACTCAATATGCCAGCAAATTAACTTAGCAGTGTGGCCACAGGACTGGAAAAGATCAGTTTCCATTCCAATCCCAAAAAGGCAATACCAAAGAATGCTCAAACTACCGCACAATTGCACTCTTCTCACACGCTAGCAAAGTAATGCTCAAAATTCTCCAAGCCAGGCTTCAGCAATATGTGAACCATCAACTTCCAGATGTTCAAGCTGGTTTTAGAAAAGTCAGAGGAACCAGAGATCAAATTGCCAACATCCACTGGATCATTGAAAAAGCAAGAGAGTTCCAGAAAAACATCTATTTCTGCTTTATTGATTATGCCAAAGCCTTTGACTGTGTGGGTCACAAGAAACTGTGGAAAATTCTGAGAGATGGGAATACCAGACCACTTGACCTGACTCTTGAGAAACCTGTATGCAGGTCAGGAAGCAACAGTTAGAACTGGACATGGAACAACAGACTGGTTCCAAATAGGAAAAGGAGT
>SJYW01044528.1:1088375-1108351 GCA_006410735.1 Raphicerus campestris | reverse complement strand
GTCCCATCACTTCATGGCAAATAGATGGGGAAACAATGGAAACAGTGTCAGACTTTATTTTGGGGGGCTCCAAAATCACTACTGATGGTAACTGCAGCCATGAAATTAAAAGATGCTTACTCCTTGGAAGGAAAGTTATGACCAACCTTTACTTTACCAACAAAGGTCCATCTAGTCAAAGCTGTGGTTTTTCCAGTAGTATGTATGGATGTGAGAGTTGGACTATAAAGAAACCTGAGCACCAAAGGATAGATGCTTTTGAACTGTGATGTTGAGAGTCCCTTGGACTGCAAAGAGATCCAACCAGTCAAGCTTAAAGGAAATCATTCCTGAATATTCATTGGAAGGACTGATGCTGAAGCTGAAACTCCAGTACTTTGGCCACCTGATGCCAAGAACCAACTCATTGGAAAAGACCCTGATACTGGGAAAGATTAAAGGTGGGAGGAGCAGGGGAAGACCGAGGATGAGATGGTTGGATGGCATCACCAATGCAGTGGACATGAGTTTGAGTGTGCTCTGGGAGTTGGTGATGGACAGGGAAGCCTGGCGTGCTGCAGACCATGGGGTGGCAAAGAGTCAGACACGACAGAGCGACTGAACTGAGCTGCTCAGGAGCTGGGCCTTGATCTCAGAATTACCTTGCCTGGATTTTTAAAGAGGAGAAAATGAGGAACATAATAAATTAGCCACAGAAGGGGGACTCTTACTCTTCAGCATTCTAACTGAGAGGTAGCGACAGGACCTCCCTGGCAGAATTGGGGTGAGAACTGGAGATGAGGTGGCTGGTGCTGCCAGCTGTATGATGGGCCTTCGCTGAGCCCGGGTGCTCTGTCTCTGTGACTGACCTGGGGCCACAGTAGCCTGTTTTCTTGAATGAGCAGAATGATTGCAAATAGGTGGTTCAGACAGTAAAAAATCTGCTTGCATTTCAGGAGACGAGGGTTCAGTCCTTGGGTTGGGAAGATCTCCTGAAGAAGGAAATGGCAACCGACTCCAGTATTCTTGCCTGGAGAAGACCATGGACAGAGGAGCCTGGTGGGCTACAGTTCAAGGGGTCGCAAAGAGTCAGACACAACTAAATACCTAATACTTTTACATTCACTGAACTCTGCACATGCTGTGATTAATCATATGAACAAGAGCAGACTAATATTCTTATGATTCTTCTCAGAACCGGTAGTCATGTCAAGGGAGAGGGATTCCATTCCACCCCCAGAGTTATGAACATATAACAGAATCTGCCTGCAATGTAGGAGACCCGGGTTCCATCCCTGGGTCGGGAAGATCCCCTGGAGAAGGAAATGGCAACCCACTCCAGGATTCTTGCCTGGAGAAGCCCATGGACAGAGGAGCCTGGTTGGGTCCAATCCATGGGGTCACAAAGAGTCAGACAGGGCTGAGCAACTCACACACAGACAGTGTGGTGTCATCAACCTGTCTCGCCCCTGCAGAGGAATGCGCCAGGGAGCACGGTTCACACAAGATGACTGAGTTCACGCAGCAGTGCCCAGAGTCTACTGTTCATCTCCCACATCCCCTGACCTGCAGTCCACTTCTTTTCCTGGCAGGATCTGGTTTGCTCATTTCCAGGAGTTATGAAGCAAGAAGCATGCAAGTCCTGGCAGGTGGCAGGAAAGTCAGGAGAGTCTCCGTCAGTTCACTTTTACATGATAGAATTTCAGAGGAAAAAAAAATCAAATTAAAACATTCATCCAATTAGTAAAATATATGGGTAGAAATGAACCGTTTTTGGATTTTTCTGACTTCCGTGATCCCTTCGGAATTCAATTCATCAACTTTGCCAATGTCAAATCTACCAACTCAGACCCCTGTGCCCAAGTTAATGATATTTCAACCGGAGAATTCGGGAGAATTGTGAAATTCATAAAAGATAGATTTGAAACTCTTCATAATTATGCCAAGTATATCTAGATTTATCAGAACCACCTATATTTGGGGATGAGAAAATGTCATCTTTTAACAGATAAGTTAATTAGTCCGGTAGCCTGAGCATTGGCCAGAGAGCCAGAAAGTTGAGCCCTATTTCTCGTCCCAAAGTCTTCACTTGCTGAACTGTGACCATAGCCTTCTCCCCTTCCCAGGCCTGCGTCAGTGACTCAGTAACCAGGGCACGCCTTCCAAGAAAACACCTACTGAAGAATTGTAGGTCTTACACGGTCATCCCCTGAGGGTGAGGCGTGCTGCTTCTAGGCTGATGGATTCTTTAGGTGACAAAGGCATGAGTCTCTCCTGACAATGGCAAAGGGCAGATCTTAAAGCCCCCATCCAAGGCCTGGTCCCCTTCCAAGTGCTGGGCCCAGGGATTTATCCAGACAAAAGGCTCCCCTCTGCCACAAACGGTTCAGCTGCCTGATGAGTGAACTGCAGGCAGTGCAGATATCAAAGCGCATCTCCCTACAGGAAGCTCTTAATAATAATCTTTATTAAGCTTCTGTTTGATATTGTATTTCCCTATCTTTGAATTGTTTATCAGACCCACTTTAAGAATTAAAACGCTTTCAGAGCGGCTACTGTGGGACTCCACTTTAATTTCCAGTCTTGCCTCTTTTCTCTATAAGGAACGCTGCGGAGAATCAGACACTAGGCTTAAAACTTGTAAATTACTATTGAAATTCAAGGCTGTGTGCTTTTGAGCTTGTATATCACTGCTTTATTATTTATTTAGAGGTATTGAAACATCTGTGTTGAAATTAAAAATGTAATATATAAATTCATCTTTCTTTGTTTATTCAGCATGTTTTATTGCACACCTGTTCTGAGACAGTCACTGCATTAATTTTCAGAAATACTAGAAAGAAATACATGCTTTTTATCAGAGGTTGTTTTTTTTTTTTTTTTTTGTCTCACAGTCCCAAACTCTTCATGACTTCTTATGTTTGAAAAGTTATATACAACTTCAAAACCAGTTTCCTCGTCTCTCTTTTCTGTTTTACATTTATCCTTAGCATTTCAGTTGACACCAGAGACTTCTGTGGTTAATATTCCTAATTAATATCTGTTAGATGAGAATTACCGACCTCCTAAACCACCGTCTATAAAGTACATTTATAGGACTAATTTGTTTTTACTTTCATTTAGGTGCACTAATGCAAATTAAAGACATTAACTAATCAGGCTTGAGAATAATTTATAAAGAAAAAGAAAGGGGCATGTCTTTTCCAACATAAAGTATGTGGAATTGCTGCAGAAATGGCCCAAGTGAGCCCTACTGGTTTATTCAATAAGGGTCCTCTCAAATTCCATCTGTGAACATTTGGTCAGTCCTTTTATGGAAAAAAGACATTTCTCCAGGTTCATATTAATTTTTGTGCACATCTGCGCATTCACCTAATCCCTACCCACATACCACTTCAATTAAAATTAACGGAAGTCAAATCCTTGAGTGGTTTTAATTGCAATATGTAGATTATAAATGGCACCCATCTTTAACCACACAAAAACGATTTCTTCCTTGGCCCCTCTCTCAGGAATAATATTGAGGCACAGGGTTAGTTATTGTGGAAGAATTTTCATTTATTGTGTTTCGGCTCCAAATGATACTGAGACCTTAGCAGTGGGCAAAAAGCCAATCAAAATTAATGCAAAAGTACAATTAAGGAGTATTTTAAAGAAATGCCTTTTCATTCCATTCAAGGGCAGACGGTGATATGCATTGCCAGAAAGAGGATAATGTTGGGCATGCTTTAATGAGGCAAGCATAATTATATGTCAGCTCTATAAATGATGCAGCCAATGGTTTTTTCTCTTAAGTAAGTTAAATATCGTCCTTACATCTGGATTAAAATAGTCACAAAATACTCTTCTCACAGATTCCTCAAAGATACACTTTAAAATGCACTGCATCAAATTGCCCTTTCTTTAAGCTAGCAGAGGAAGATTTCATGTTCTCTTATTTCGTTTACGGGCATACCTCTTGTCTGTATTTCAGCTTGCTAACTAAACATTTTCAGCTTCGCGCTGATCTGTTATATCTTCTTTATATGCGCAAATTACAAAACAACAGGCAGAATCACTGCTAAGAGTTTTGCTTTTACCTGTTTGTTTTGTTCGCAGTGAAAATTTCTTTCTATGTCGCCTACCTCTTCAAAGCAACAAGTAATTTACCCTCGGTCAATTACGAGCAGAGTCACCACTACCCACCTCCAGCACTTTAATCTTCAAGAAGTAATTACAGTGTCTCAAATAAGAAGCTAAGAAAAATAGAACTGCCCACTGAAACAGGAAATATTAAGAAAGAAAAAGTCAAAGATGACACCCAGAAATGTCAACGAGGTTAATCACACTTAATTTGAAAAGGCGACTATAACTTTAAGAAAGCGGCAAGACTGGAGTCAGAGCGTAGGTTTTTATTTTACTACTTTATAGCCTGCTTCACAACTACTTGGACAAACACAAAACAAGAATTACAGTGCGCCATAAGTTATTTTAATATCCTGCAGTGGTGCATACTTCCAATGAAATCCCAGGACTATTATTACGGTTCTCTGTTTGTGTGAAAATGTCAAGTTGTTTCGAGTGACTACATACTCTAAATTATATATAACTGTTACTTTATAGCTAATAGGCACTAAAATTACTTTAAAACAGAAATGTAAAGTTATATTTTCATCCTTTTTGACAGATAATAAAGCTTATTTATGAGATACAATTTTTCAAGCATTAAAACATCTCATGTTTACAAAAACATTAAAAAATATTATTACTTGGTATTTAAAGGAATAAAAAAAAAAGCCAAACCATTATGAAAATATTTGTCCTGCTCGGCGACTTCTCTCTTCTGTCAAACTGTCGTGAGTACATTTATGAACCTCACTGGCTTAGATACTTTTAAAATTAAAAAGATTTGCAAGTTCAAATAGAGGTCAGTGATTTAAGGTCTGTCTCCTTCCATCATCTGTTGGCACAAAATCCCTTCTTACGTATTTTAGATGAAATGTTGACCTGGGATAGAGTGTGCCGGTGTGCTTTCATCTGGATCCGACAAGACACCTTCCTTACTGGCCCTATGGCTGCGTCACTGGTTGGAGTTAAATGATGTTTGGTTTTTCTCATAAGCAAAGTCTCTCGTGTCTCCTCCAGTGTGATTAGGTTGCTTGATAAGACCTGAGCTTTCTGCTGCCTCCAGTCCATCCATCCACGGGGCTGGTGGCAAGTGCTAGGGAAGCCAGGGACGAGCAGCTAGCACAGAGTGTCTGCTCATCCCCTTAAGACCGTTGATCCGACTGAGGAGGAAGCAGAGAAAGCCAAAATCTCTCCCAAAGTCCCGTGGCTCCTCATGGTGAGTTTTCTCCTCTGTGCCACGGTTGGGTTGTATCTGACTCCCTGCAGCCCCATGGACTGTAGCCCGCCAGGCTCCTCTGTCCACGGAATCTTCCAGACAAGAATACTGGAGTAGAGAGCCATTCTCTTCTCCAGGGGATCTTTCTGATTCAAGACTAAATCCAGTTCTCCTGCATCGTAGGCAGATTCTTTATCATCTGAGCCAGCACGGAAGCCTGTGCACAGCAGTAGACAGTGATGAAAACTGACAGAGCAGAGCATTCAAGCTCCAGAGACAGGTGCCGCCTGTAGGATTGAGGGTTACTCCACCAAAAGGCTGACGTGGACCTGCTCTGAGCTAGAGTCATGACTAGCTTTCCTCAACACGTCAGCCTGGATGCAGAAACCACAGAGACGGGCCTCTGCTTTCCGGCNGGTTACTCCACCCAAAGGCTGACGTGGACCTGCTCTGAGCTAGAGTCATGACTAGCTTTCCTCAACACGTCAGCCTGGATGCAGAAACCACAGAGACGGGCCTCTGCTTTCCGGCCCAGCAGCCACAGCTCAGCACCACTGCCCCCTCAGCAGGTCGCAGGCGGGCCTGAGCCTCCCACCCGGCTCCTGGGGAACACAGGAGCTCTGTGTGGGCAACGGCTTCCTAGCCCCGCTTGAGGAGTCAGGCCCTCTGGCTCTCTTAGTGAAGGAGAGTCTGGAGACCCCTCCTCTTTTGGGCCTCCATTCTTGGTAAGGCCACAAAGAAGAATCTGAGGTCTTACCAGTTGCAAAAAAGCCTATTGAAGAAAAGGAAAGAAATAACAGAAAGAACACCTCAAGAGAGAGGCCGAGGGAGGCAATGGTCCCAGAAGGTTGGATTATAGAGTTTTTAAGGCAGTGTCATTTGCATAATCCGGGACGGTCAGTTGATTGACAGTCTTGAATGACAGCTGCAGGTTATATAACAAGATGCCCTACTGCACGTGTCCTTCCCACAATTCAGTCTGTTATAGTCTCCAGTGGGCTTTCCTGGTGGCAGTGGATCTGCCTGCAGTAGAGGAGACACAGGCTCCACCCCTGGGCCGGGAAGATCCCCTGGAGAAGGGAATGGCAGCCCGCTCCAGTATTGGTGCCTGGAGAATCCCATGGACAGAGGAGCCTGGTGGGCTACAGTCGTGGGGTTCAAAAGAGTTGGATATGACTTACCAACTAACAACAAATAATTTCCAGGAGTCATGTATGGATGTGACAGTTGGACCATAAAGAAGGCGGAGCACCAGAATTGATGCTTTCAAATTGTGGTGCTGGAGAAGACTCTTGAGAATCTCTTGGACAGCAAGGAGATCAAACCAGTCAATCTGAAAGGAGGTCAACCTTGAATATTCATTGGAAGGACTGATGCTGAAACTGAAGCTCCAATACTTTGGCCACTTGATGCAAAGAGCTGACTCTGGAAAAGACCCTGATGTTGGGAAAGTTTGAGGGGCAGGAGGAGAAGGGGATGACAGAGGATGAGATGGTTGGATGGCATCACCGTTGGGACATGAGTCTGAGCAAACACGGGAAGTAATGGAGGCCAGAGGAGCCGGTGGGCTACAGTCCACAGGGTCGCAGAATCGGACATGACTCACTGACTGAACACCACCAATTCATGGACTATTTGTGAGCAGTGAATGAGTCCAGTGGGCACCAGAGGTTACTTTAGTGCAGGATAGTGTGAGGTGTGCCATGTGCCGGAGTAGGGGAAGCCCACTGGTCAGCCAGTGCACGGTGGGCGTGGGGCTGTTTCCGTTTCCCTGACTGTTTTGGAGCACGGATGGGGTGTATTTGGGGCGGGGCTGGTGAACAGCTGGGTGGCATTAGACGGTCATTGGACATTTAGCTGAAGGAGCCTCCTCTCCTTGCTCTCAGCCAACTTCCTGCCTAACAGATCTACAAACACCCCAACAGTGAGTCCAAAGCCAGATTCAAGGGGGGGATATCACAACAGAAAAGGATTCAAGAAAAATAAGCCTTCCAGAAGGGCCTGCAGGAAGGCGACTTCAAATGGCAGCTGGGTGGACCCAGGGCTTTGGGCTGCCCACTCCCCACACCCTTCCCCGAAGCGCCTAGATTTCCTTTAGAGCCACTACCTCCCTCCCCCCAGAGGATAGTCACCCTCCTTCCCAGAAACCTGTAAGCAGGGGCTCTGGACTTTTCTCCTGAGGACAGTGGTGTCTGCATAACGTCAGAGGCCCTGCTGGGAGGACATCCTGAGCTTCTCGTTTCTAGGTTTCTGAGGAAACCTATGCATCCTCCAGCCTTCCCACCAGATCCCTGGGGCCCCCAGGTTCTGCCAAGAAATTCCCTTTTTCCCTTTGGGCACCAGAGCTGCTTTTTCTCGCTTTCAACTAGAGAAGCCATGCTCTCTGTGGCTGCCTGGGCACCTCTTCTCCGCTGTAAGCTTCCTGGCAAGTGGGCAGCCGGGCATCTTCTGTGTCTGAACTTCACACAGGGATGGAGACCTCCTGCTTCTCCTGGTTCTGCCGCCTATAGCCTGACCCGTGTCCTCTGCAGAGCCCATGTCTCAAGGCAACCTGAAGTCGCACCAAGTCCCCAGACCTTCTTCCCAACAGTTGCTGGGAGCCTCACCAGCCCCACAGCCACAAAGTCTATTACAGGTTCTAGGCCCCTTTTCTGCGACTTCTGCCTNTCACCAGCCCCACAGCCACAAAGTCTATTACAGGTTCTAGGCCCCTTTTCTGCGACTTCTGCCTATATGCCCTTTACTAGCAGGACACAGCGTTCTTGTGCCTGGCAGGTCTATGCGTGTGTACGTGCTAAGTCGCTTGAGCTGCATCCAAGTCTTTGTGATCCATGGACTATGGCCTGCCAGGCTCCTCTGTCCATGGGTTTCTCCAGGCAAGAATATAGAAGTGGGTTGCCATGCCTTCCTCCAGGGGATCTTCCCAACCCAGGCATCGAACCCATATCTCCTGTGGCTCCTGTATTGCAGGTGGATTCTTTTACCACCGAGCCACTGGGGAATCCCCTGGCAGGTGTATATTCTCCTCTGCCGGGGGCCTCTCCACCCCGGCTCCTCCCATGACTTTGCAACCAGGAAGATGTTGCCATGGCTTCCCTTTCTGGCTCACCTCCTTCAGAAGACCTGCGCCTACCTTCCCAAGGAAGGAGAGTGAAGCCCCTGGGGATCAGAGCTCAGGACACCATCTGATCAGCAGAAGGCTCTGGCCCATGGANCCTTTCACTTTTCACTTTCCTGCATTGGAGAAGGAAATGGCAACCCACTCCAGTGTTCTTGCCTGGAGAATCCCAGGGACAGGGGCGCCTGATGGGCTGCCGTCGATGGGGTCGCGCAGAGTCGGGCACGACTGAAGTGACTCAGCAGCAGCAGCAGCAGGTGATGATATGGGCTTCCCAGGTGGCGCTAGTGGTGAAGAACCCGCCAGCCAATTCAGGACACACAGGAGTCAGGGTCGCTTTCCTGGGTCAGGAAGGTCCCCTGGAGGAGGGCATGGCAACCCACTCCAGTATTCTTGCCTGGAGAATCCCATGGACAGAGGAGCCTGGCAGGCTACAGTCCACGGGGTCACAAAGAGTTGGAGACGACTGGAGCGACTCAGCACACACACACAGGTGACAACATATCCCCAGAATATGGATTTCCCGGGTGAAAATTACTTTACGTGCATACAAGTGGGTAAAGGATGCTGCTTTCTGAATATTCCAATTGCCATAGAGAAGCGATAGCGATCTCTCTAGAAAGTGTGTCTCTTGTGTCATTTTAGTGTGCAATTTGCTCCACACTTAAAACATGGACTGCAATCACTGAGGGCAGCATTTCAAATGCATTCAGCTCACACCCTGTCCTTGTGANCCGGTGAAAATTACTTTACGTGCATACAAGTGGGTAAAGGATGCTGCTTTCTGAATATTCCAATCGCCATAGAGAAGCAATAGCGATCTCTCTAGAAAGTGTGTCTCTTGTGTCATTTTAGTGTGCAATTGCTCCACACTTAAAACATGGACTGCAATCACTGAGGGCAGCATTTCAAATGCATTCAGCTCACACCCTGTCCTTGTGAGAAGGTAGTTATTTGTCTCTGTCCTCTGAGGAAGCCCATGATGAGGAAAACCCAAGGTGTAATACAGAGGGACGGTGAACCCAGCTTCATCTCATCAATTAAGTAGACCAGATACCAGATATCCTGTTTGATACAGCAATAAAGAATATGTAACTCAAAATGCATGCTATCTTGTATACAACTGTGCCTTACAATGGCGGGCTCTCATAGGAAAGGTGACCAAGTGTTGCAGCAGAGGAAAACGCATCTTTTCTCAGCCCCAGAGGTCTGCTGCGGGGAGAACGCCACTGACACCAGATGGCCACCCTCCTGGCTAATGCGTCTCAGCTGAAACACTGTTTCAGGTCCCAGACGAGGTCCTGGCGACATGGCTGGTGGCACTCATTCCATACAGTGGCTTCAGTAATTCTCATGTAATTCATGGGTAAGTCAATAGACCCCATGAAGACATCGAGGCTAGAGAGTTCATCATGACCACCTCAGTTTGCTCCAGTGGGGTTTGTTACTGTTCCCACAGAGTAGTAATGCCGGAAATGAAATGAACGAACCACGTGATTATGCCAATTTCCCAGGTGGAAGAAAATAGTTCAGGCGCTACAGCTGCTGCTGCGCCTTCTGGACAGTCATCGCTCAGACACGGGTCTCCCGGGTCAGCAGGTAAGGACGTGTCCCTTTAGAACCCCATCACCTGGGCCCCTGGGGACCCTGCTGGTTCCTGCCGCTCCCTGAGACCCCACATTCAAGAGGACCCAGTTCCTGAGGACATCAGAACCTGAGTCCAGAGGAGCTGGGGGCACAGGTGGAGGCCAGGGAGACTGGGAAGTTGAAAAGACAGGGGAGGAGGCACCTAGGTGGTCTGACCACACTTTGAGATGAAGCGTCTATAAGGCGCTGGATTCTTGAGAAAGTCTGATGTTTATGGAAGAATTATTGGGATTTTTCCCTCTTTTGTTTGTTTATTTCTCTTTTAAATCTTTCATTGAAAAATAATCTTCTGGGGAACCCATGGGTCAAATATGTCACATGCCTTTTTCTGTAGATTGGTAGGAAGTTGCCTCAAAGAGGCAGAATTGAAACTCATTCATGCTAAACCTATTTCTCCTTACAAAGGACAGTCAAGTACCAACGCCTAAGATCATTAGTACTGAGTAACTCTTAACTGTGTGATGACACCTGGTAATGGACAGTTAACACTTTGCTGGAATCCCATTAATCTACGGTGATAGAAGCTAGCTGTGGCCCGAGCCTGAGCAGGCAGGCTTACTGGCTGAGCAGAAGCAACTGTGTGAGACCATTTGCCTTGCCTGCAATTCACACTTGTCAGCACCACGGCCAGCCACACTGGACATCCAGGCAAGGACTGCTCTTAAGGTCACCTCATGAGTCAAAAGGCTGCTGGAGCTTCCAGAGGAAAGGAACATAGAAGACGCTGCAAATCCCTGGAAGAGCCAGGGGAGTAAGCTATTTATTTGCAAATAAAAACTTTTTCAGTTCAGCAGCAAACTGGAAGCAGAGGAGAACCATTTAAAATAGCTCAGTCACACAAAGTCAGTCAAAAGGAAAGAGAGGGTCAGACCACAGGGCATGGAAGCTGAACCCCAGCAAATGGGTACCACTGCCCAGATTAAGGATTTCTAGCACGAAGGACTAGACACGTTCCATCTCTAGAAGTTTAAATTCATGTGGCACGATTTTGCAAAACTGAAACAAAATCACGGGCCATGCTCCCTAAGACACAAGCTTCCTGATGACGAGCAGGGTGTCTGTAGGAGGCTGAAGGGAAGGGAAGGGGAGACAAGTCCATCACTCTCTCCGTGGAAAATGCCAGAAGCAGAGAGGAACCCACTCCATGTCAACCAAAGAGCAAGTCATGGGAGACCAATTTGATTGCACTTCCCTGATAGAATTTCAAGAACCGCCAATGCTGAGTGCAATACACATCTTCCAGTAAAAGTTTAACAAAGCATTTGACAATAAGATCTATTAGGCTGCAGAGCAGACTTCCAGAAGAAGTTGTGGGAGTGATCTCTCCAGGGAACTTTCAAATAGAGCCAGACAAGCCATTCGAGGGTGCATGTGGCAGAGGACGATTTTCTTCTTAATTTTCGGCCGTGTTGGAGCTTCATCGCCGCATGGTGGCTTGACCTAGCCGTGGAGAGCAGCGGCGCCTCTCTGGCTGCTGTGTGCCGATGTGGCGGCTTCTCTTGCAGTAGGGCACACGCTCGAGGCCTGTGGGCTCAGTAGCCGTGGCTCTTGGGCTTAGTTGCTCTGAGGCATGTGGGATCCACCAGATCGGGGATCAAACCCATGTTCCCTGCATTGGCAGGCCGATTCTTAAACCCTGGACCAGCAAAGAAGTCTGACAATTTTTTTTCACCTAGTTTTCCTTGATTTAACTGGACCACTTAACATTCTAGGAGTGAAAATATGATAACCAGTCCTCTTACTAAAAGAGTGATCAGAAATATGGGTTTATTGAATACTTTTCAGCTCTTATCCCTTGCTTAGACATAGGAAAGCGGGCTCTTCGCAAATGGCCCCACTTCCCTGAGATAATGAGAGTCAGGGTCCACCCGCCATGCACACAGAAGGTAAAGAGAGATCTCACCAACACCAGCCAAGGCTGCAGGCCTCTCCACCAGCTACCAAGCTACTTGGCCATGGGACCGCACACACCACGCCTTCCACCTGCTGCTTCACGGCCAAGCCAACAGGAACATTAGCATTTTGGGTGCTCTCCACATGAAAGGAGATAAGAACTGTCACCATACCTTGACAATTCACACAACAGGCACACAATGTTGTCTGAAGCCCCTCAAACACCCCTGTGTCCAGTATGATAAAACATACAGCAATACATCATTTCCTATCATGCTTTTCTTTAACCAGCCATACAAATATTTAAAAGTCAGAACACTCCAGCACTGTGTTTGTCTAGGATATAAATACTAATTGCTTCCCTAGTTGCACCCTACTACTTTTGAGGAGGAAAAAATGATTTTTTTTTAAACCTTGCTACGAAATATATGCAGAATTTGTTTTCCAATGAACGCCTAATAAGGCTACCTCTTAAGTCGAGATATGTAAAAAATTGCCCTTTTCACAGCTGATAAAATACAAATTAATCCTTAGAGGATTTAATATGTGCCTATTTATTACTTTCAAATCTGAATGTACCGTGGCAATTAATATGGCTTCCATTAGCCTGTGAGGAAATCAGGAACTTTGCCTTTGAAACTAGAAATAACTGCAATGTTGACCCTGTTTTAAATGCCTCCTGCCCGTGTGTGTGTGCGCGAGCCAGTGTTTGCTTTCAAATGTGCTCCTCGAGGTGCGGTTTGATGCCCTTCAGAAGATCACGATTGCCACGGCGCCTCTGTAGTTATAGCATTGCTTCCAGAATCAATTTGAGTTCCAAGAGCTTTAAATTGCAGTGTCTTCAGGGTATGAAATAATGTTGTTTGTACGCAACTGCAAGTTCAGTTTATTATGAGAAATGAAAACATTTTAAAAATTAAAGAAACATTTTTCTTTGTGTTCACAGTTCATTGTGTTAGTCTAACCCCCACACTTAACCTCCACAGTCCATTTTGTAAACTCTCCTTTCGTTTGTTTTTGCATGCATGCAGACTTAACCCTTGATTATCCAGCTCTTTTTTCGAATGCCAGTAAAGGAAGTTTTTGAGAGGAAATGTGCATTTCTCCCATCTGCTGCAAGTGTATAATTGGTGGGATACAGAATTATGCAATTACATCTGCAGAAATTTGAGTGTTCCTTACTTCTTAACCCACCTTTCTTAGAAAGCCACTCAGATCTATTTTTAACCTTCATTTATATAGCATATGTATTTCAATTTTCTCAATTGTATTCAAAGCATCTGAGGCCATAACAACTTAAAACCTAAGCCAGATTGAAGTTGAAATCTGTCTCATAATTTCATCCAATCACATTTCTCTACCAAGCATTTTTCAAAATGAGCTCCACGTTTTTTTTTCCACCTTGGCCTCAAAATTTTAGTCTACAATTAAAAGAGTCATTTCATTTTCTTCTTCAAAAAGAAGCCCTTCTAATCGTCACAGTGCTTATTCTTTAAGTACCTGGCAATCAGGCGGCTTTGACTTACATTGTTTAAGGCTAGGATGTCTGTTTGATATTCTGCTTTTGTGTATTCATCAGCAAAAGTCTACAGAATTTCCTGTAACGGTCTTGGTTTATTTGCAGTTTGGCAGTCGTATTTGTTTAGGCTAAAAGAACGCCTCTGCGGAGTTAAGGCAAGCAGCCCTCTTTGCTCTGAGAATTATGTCACCTCTTCTGTCCCATTTCAGCCCATGGAGCTCTTTGACAGACAGCATGAACAAATCTGCATAAGGAAAAGTAAGTGACAGCTGGGGTCAGACTCTCTCTGTTTAATGACACTGCCAGTTACACGTTTTGAATTGTTTAAATATGACTCTACTGCTTCCACAATCATCGTTTCACTGGCTCCACTTTTCATACCCAACAGCCAGGAAACTGACACGTAATTACACACTTGCTGATGGTATCGCCGGTGCCGATAATTAAAACTGCCACCCGAGGATTGCGATTGCTAGTCTACAGCTGGGATGTTGTCAGGAGGCAGCAACTCCTGCAGCTTTTAACGCTGGCTCCGTACAGGTGGACCTCTGGTCCGGGCGCTGGAGAACCGGCGGCCTCCGCACATCATTTGCAATGTCTCACACAAATGAAGAAAATCTATTAGCAATCCAATAAGTGGAATGCACACGCAATGACCCAAGGGTTAAACTGTCTGCTTGGACTCAGGAGTTGGAACTATTAGATATTTTTCTTTCTCCTCCTCCTCACTGCTTTATTTACCAAAAAGATCACCAAGTGCTCTCCTACATCTGAGAACAGCCTCCAGTTTTTACCTGTGAGGCTGGAGCAGATGCGAAGACCATATAGCTGGGCTTGAATCTGTGGGTGGATCTGAATAAGGAGATTCAGGGGGGGTGGGGGGGAGGGAGCTTCCCAGGTGGCTCAGTGGTAAAGAATCTGCCTGCCAACGCAGGAGACGTTGGTTCGATCTCTGCATCAGGAAGATTTCCTGGAGACAGAAATGGCAACCCACTTTGGTATTCCTGCCTGGATAATTCCATGAATAGAGGTGTCTGGCAGGCTACAGTCGATGGGGGTCGCAAAACAGTTGGACATGACTTAGCGACTGAACAACAACTGGGAAAAAAAAACTTTAAACCCTTACAAGTTATTAACTAAAAGTTGATTTAATATCTTGGGAGGCAATGAGATTGAGACAGAAAGAGACTGGGGGTGGGAGGGGACTTCAAACCTCCTGGGAAGTGAAGTGTAATTCACACAGTTCTGCCCAAGAACGTGGTCTTGCTGGTGGCACAGTGTCTGGTGACTTCTGACATCCCGGTTCCTCCTCCAGCCCTGCAAGGACACGCAGAAGGGGAAGAAGTGTAAAGAGAGGCTAAAATAATCTAAATAGGGCAGGCAGGGTATGCAAAAGAGACAGGAGCCATCAGGAGAAGACACGGGCTGCAGGTTTATGAATGCTAAACATTAAGATATTAGAAAAAAGTAACTGGAAAAGTTGAAGCTGCCACAGACAAGTGATAATCCAAATTTTAATAGGCCCAGACAGCATGACAGAGGTAGCTTTGCCTAGAATGAGCTATATTTATTCAATTCAAAAAATGAGCAATTTATTCATTGTATTAAGCCCCAACCTTATCATCACATGGGTCTATGTGTCTTTCATGAACTGCCTGCCTTTCAAAATAACCTCCCAGCATAGCTGCTCCGGGAAAAGGAAGACGAGATGGCTCCCTGCTCCCTGAGCTGGACTCCAGAGGAAGAGTCACACGGCAGAAGGAAACCAGCTCTTACAGTTTTCCTCCCACCTTCTGGAGGCTGACCTGCCGCCCTGATTTGCTGGACTGAGAGGACTCAAGGACTTAGAACACTCTTGCACATACCAGAAAGTCCCGGTCAGCTGCCCACGCTACTCTGCCACATTAAACAGAGAGCTGGATTGATTTCGTTTTTAACCTTTTCAAACTCTACTGCAGAAGCGCCGCATCACGTATTTTGGGCTAAGGAAGCTAGAGCTGGACATCTTTATCCCAGATGTCACAGATGTGCTGGGCAGGGCTGCAAGCCAGATGTATTCTAAAAGCACCCATTGTAATCTACTGTAATTTGAAGTATCTTAACATTAATTCCACAAAGATAAACTATGCAATGGAAAACAAAATTGCATGAGCTTTTGAAAAGATATTATTAAATCAAGATCATGTAGAATTCTCCTTTCTTTCTTAACAGTGTTATTTTTACATATTTTGGCAGGGCTGGGGCTCCGTTGCTATGCAGGCTTTTCTCTAGTCACCGTGAGCGCTGTGCATGGTGAGCAGGAATCCCATCTGGGGGCCTCCTCTTGCTGCAGGGCTCAGGCCGTAGGACTCAGCAGCTGTGCTCCCCGGAGTTAGAGCGCAGGCTCAGCGCTGTGGCTCTACAGCCTGCCAGATTTTCCCAGATCGGGGGTCGAACCTGTGTCTCCTGCATGGGCAGGCAGACTCTCTACCACAAGGGAAGCCCAGTCATGAACGTTTAAGAGGAAACACAGGTCTTCAGAGGGCTTTTGCTCTTTGGGCTGGATGGAAAGCCAGGTTTCAGCTCACGCTTGGAGCGTATTTCTGGCTGCATTTGAGCAGAGCGATCCAGTCCACTTTCCCCGTTCCCCCTTCAGGTCACAGAGAAGGACCTGCCCAGGGAAACCACACAACTTCCCTCCTAAGATCCAACCCTCCTCCCTGCATCTTCCCTTTAGAGTCCAAAGCCTGCCAGGGATTTGCCAAAGGCAGCGAGCATGCCTGGGGGGCGAGCTCAGCCTTTCCCTGCTCTGAGGTCACCAGCCGGCCTGGCAGTTCTTATCTACAAACCGTGATAATGTTGGCTTTCACAAAGCCTGCCGTGAGGATTAATGCAGTCTAACGAATGTGAAGTTCATGGTCACGCCTCTCAGCAACCGGGTGATCTACTGATGGCTTTGTGGTTTAAGAGGAAGAGTGATGAAACTATCTCCTACAGAGCACTTCGCAAATTTGTAATTTATATTGATCATGATTGACTCTGAAAGCTCCTTAAGTTCTTGCTAATCGGTATTTTCTTAAAGTGCTCAGACTAGAAGAATCTCCCTGGTCAGGTCTCAGCTAACATTCAGAAAACAGGGCCACACATCTCACCCAGGACATTTTCAAAATATTTCCTTGCTGCTTACGGTCTTCACATGAATATTTATTGCTATAATTACGATGTGTTGTCTCCCTAATACCCAAAATATATCAATGGCCCGAAATTCAAAATAATCTTCCTAATTATATGTTAATATTCACTAAATGAAAAGTAACTTTTATTCTGCTTTCAAAATTAAGAGTAATTTTAACATCTATCATTGTTTAAACTTTTAATAAGAAAATGATAACCTATTTCAGCAGAATAATTGTTGATAATGTGCAGACTCCAACATAAGCACATGTTATAAACAGTGAATCTGCAACAGATGATTGCTAGCAAGCATCCAAAGAACTATTAGAAAGTAAAATGAGGATTATCTGAAATTGATCTGCCAAACTGCCCATCCAAGGTCTTTGATAAAATGATCGCAATTAGTGGCATGAAGGCATTAGGGGGTGAAAAGAGACCAAAACTGCAGAAATAGCATTCAAAATCAGAGGTTTCCTTGCAAAAAATAGGTCATGCTGCACTTACTGGGGAACATGTGAGTCTGGCCACTAGTTAGAAGTTATGAGAAGCAGCAATGAGTGAAACTGGTGACATCAGTCTGGGATGTCACTGATAGGTGCTTATCCTCTCCTGTGGGCTTTCCTCACGGTTTAGTGGGTAAAGAATCCTCATGCAGTGAAGGAGACACAGGAGACCCGGGTCTGATCCCCAGGTCTAAAAGATCCCCTGGAGGAGGAAAATGGTAACCCACTCCAGTACTCTTGCATAAAAAATCTCATGGACAGAGGAACCTGGCAGACTACAGCCCATAGGGTCACAAAGAGTAGTACATGACTGAGCGCCTAAGCACATCCTCACCTGCGCACCTTTATAGGTTTCTTGCCGCATGGTTGGGCCAAACCAACTCTGCATCTGTGTGAGAGATGCGCTGGACAGCAAGCTGTCCCAGAAGACACCATATTCCATTGACAACTTGGAGTCAGCAGGGACATCCTGAGAACTCTTACTGCAGGAGTAGAGATTTTCCATTTATGCAATAATTACCTGGTGAGCAGTGATACAGACCAGAGGAGTGTGGACACCCACTCTGCTGGGGTGAAAAAGAGGCCACATCTGAAGACAGATTCATACACACTGTTCATTCCTAGGAAACTGGGGGCCTCTGTCTTGATTCCAGCTTGAAGAAAGTAATAAAAATCACG
This sequence comes from Raphicerus campestris, assembly GCA_006410735.1. NCBI lineage: Eukaryota > Metazoa > Chordata > Mammalia > Artiodactyla > Bovidae > Raphicerus > Raphicerus campestris. The sequence continues at coordinate 1,090,538 of SJYW01044528.1, read as the reverse complement.
AATATTACCAAATCACAGAAGCATACCATTTGTGTTATGCAAAGAAATGGACAGCAGGGTCCTGTTTTCCCACACTAGGGGACAGTAAGCTCTTCATGTGCGTTTTCCAAATGATAGTTGAAATTAAAAAAAAACCTTTCTTTGTGATATTAAAATGTCATTAAAAACCACTGTTTGCTTTTAAAAAGCTTACTGAAATGACCTAACGAAACAGAGGGATATATTCAGTATTTTAAATAGCTCAAGCTTATTGCTTTAGAACTAAAATTCCACATGTTATTAAAAAAAAAAAACAAAGGTTAACATTTCCCAATAAGACCAAACTGTAGGATAAACAGTTTATTTGTCAGAAATTTGAGTCTTTCCAAACACTTGATGCTTTTTTGCATTATGAGCAAAAGAAATTAATGACATATTTTAGGGGGCATATTTTAAAACCACGTGTAAATATAGGAACAGCATGACAAAATACTTTTCAGATCCAAAAGCAACCAAATACTGGGTTTCACCACTATTTTCCCCAAACTGAAGCATTTAATCTTCTACAGGAATACCTTGGAGGCATTGTGGATTTGGTTCCACACCAGCACTATAAAGCAAATATTGCAACACAGAGAGTCACACAAATTTTTTGGTTTCCCACTACTATACTGTAGTCTATTAAGTGTGCAATAGCCTTTTGTCTAAAACAACAATGGACATACTTTCCTTTTAAAATAATGCTGTTAGGGAAAAGGCGCCAGTGGCCTTGTTCAACGCAGGATTGCTACAATCTTCAATTTATAAAAAACACAATGTCTGCAAAGTGCAAAAAAGTGAAGAATTATACTATGAGGTATGGCTGTACTTGTGAGAGACACTAGCTCATGGACCCAGCATCTAGAGAATCTGGGAGTCCTCAGTGAGAAAAAACTCACTTTCCTTCAGCTGTCGGATTCCACACTCCAACTGATGAACAAGCCTATCGTGGAAGCTCTTGACATCCCTGGTCCATGTTACAAGTGTATCAGTCGCTCAATCGTGTCTAACTCTTTGCAACCCTGTGGACTGTAGCCCTCCAGGTTCCTCTGTCCATGGGATTCTCCAGACAAGAATACTGGAGTGGGATGCCATCCCTTGTCTAGAGGATCTTCCCAACCGAGAGACTGAACCCAGGTCTGCCGCATTGCAGGTGGACTCTGCCAATTGAGCCACCAGAGAAGCCCATGTTACAAGTGAAGGTATTGATACAACCTGTCCTAACCAGGAGCAATGAGCAGCTCATTCCCAACAGCTGAAACTGTAGGTTACGTGCATGCATTCTCAGCTGCTAAGTCGTATCTGACTATTTGGGACACCATGGACCCCACAGACCCACCAGGCTCCTCTGTCCATGGGATTTCCCAGGCAAAGATACTAGAGTGGGTTGCCAGGTCCTTCTCTGAAGGATGTTGCCAACCCGGGGATCAAACCCAAGTCACCAACATTAGCAGGTGGGTTCTTTACAACTGAGCCACTAGGGAAGTCCAAAACTGTAGTTTAAGATTTTCTAATTCAGAATGTAGAAGGCTGAGAGAAGAAACTGTCTAAAGAAATAGCCACCTTCGGAAGGCTAAGCTCTCTTTGTTACATATCTTTGTTAATACCACCACCCTCACTGATACGCACAGAGGAAGTGTCCTGGCTAAAAGAAAACATAATGTTTTATAAATTCCCTGAAGGCTCAGCAGGTAAAAGAATCCACCTGCAACGCAGAAGACAAAGGAGTTGCAGGTTCGATCCCTGGGTCTGGAATATGCCCTGGAGAAGGAAACGGCAAACCACTCCAGTATTCATGCCTGAAAAAATCCCATGGACAGAGGAGCCTGGCGGGCTACAGTTCAAAGGGTTGCAAAAAGTCAGACATGAATGAGTAAGCATGCATTTTCTTTACCCAAAATCCCAGCCCCTTTGCTCCATTCCTGGAATTGGGATGATCCCTTGCACTGGAAATCTGGGCCCCTCTGAGCTATAAACAATCAAACAGCAAAGACGGGCCCCAGTGCCCACATTTCAGTCACTCTGAGCTGCAGCTGAGCAAAAGTGACACATGCGACCATGCGTTTGTGAATTTTATGGGCCTTTCGTTCTTGAATCTGGCAGTCCAAGGAGCCATCCCGCCAAACCGAAGGGCTCCTGGGAAAG
>SJYW01044528.1:1076087-1086686 GCA_006410735.1 Raphicerus campestris | reverse complement strand
CTGAAGGCTCAGCAGGTAAAAGAATCCACCTGCAACGCAGAAGACAAAGGAGTTGCAGGTTCGATCCCTGGGTCTGGAATATGCCCTGGAGAAGGAAACGGCAACCCCCTCCAGTATTCATGCCTGAAAAAATCCCATGGACAGAGGAGCCTGGCGGGCTACAGTTCAAAGGGTTGCAAAAAGTCAGACATGAATGAGTAAGCATGCATTTTCTTTACCCAAAATCCCAGCCCCTTTGCTCCATTCCTGGAATTGGGATGATCCCTTGCACTGGAAATCTGGGCCCCTCTGAGCTATAAACAATCAAACAGCAAAGACGGGCCCCAGTGCCCACATTTCAGTCACTCTGAGCTGCAGCTGAGCAAAAGTGACACATGCGACCATGCGTTTGTGAATTTTATGGGCCTTTCGTTCTTGAATCTGGCAGTCCAAGGAGCCATCCCGCCAAACCGAAGGGCTCCTGGGAAAGAAGACCATGTGTGCATGCGCAGGGAGTCCGCAAAGTCCGAAGGCTCGGGTGGGATGCGCGGAGGCCGGGTCTCTACTGCACCACGCTGCGCTCTCCCAGCGCCGGCGTGCTGGCCTCTGAGAGGCACAGAGACCAAGGCAGCCACCCTCTGCCTGCCCAGTGTGGGTCGGCCCCAAATAGAGACCTCCCCGCGTGTGAACAGCTAAGAGCAAGGGTGACAAAGAACAGCAAACACGCTCTGGTCTGTAGAAAAGGAGGAGATGAGAGAAGGGAAGATGCGAGGCCTTTACCCGCAACCCACCCACCTCGTGGTCAAGCTGTGAATCTAGGGCGGGCAGTGCCTCCCGCTGGGCTTCCCAGGTGACACTAGGGGTAAAGAACCTGCCTGCTCATGCAGGAGACCTAAGAGATGTGGGTTAGATCCCTGGGTCGGGAAAATCCCTTGGAGGCAGCAGGCAACCCACTCCTGTATTCTTGCCTGGAGAATCTCATGGACAGAGGAGCCTGGTGGGCTACAGTCCATGGGGTCACAAAGAGTTGGACCCGACTGATGCCCTCCTGCCGGGATGCAGGGAAGCCGCCAAGGGTCTAAAATGGGACCACCCGCTAGCCTTGAGCTATTAGAGGCTTTCTTTTTCTAAACTGTGATGGAGGGGGCGGTCCCTGGCTGGGGGTGAGGTGGGCCCAGCCCGTTGGCTCCTGCCCCAGCCTTCGCAGGAACTCCTCCTGTTGGCATTAACACTTCTTTCCTGGGGCAGTGACCCTGGCAGGAGGGGTCATTCAGGGGCAGGGATAGGAAAGCGGGAGGGAGATGGGAAGGGGGGCACGCTGGTTCCCAGCAAGGGACTCAGTGATGAGACAGCCAGGGCCCAGTGGAGGGCTCCGGGTGGGATGGAACGGCAGAGGCAGCTGAAGGCCTGAAGAGGGAGCGCTGTGTGCCCAGGGACCCCTGACCCGGGCCTACCCGGCCCCCAGCTCAGGGGCACTACCAGGAGAGGAGCATTCCCCGAGAGCTGCTTCCCTGGACCCCAGGCCCCTCCTGCTGTCCGGCGGCCCACGCGATGAGCAAGAGCCCCATTGGAGGCCCCAGAGCAGACTTCTCCCCTAAGTGGCATTTCCGAGCAGCATTTAGACACCGCCCGAAACAGTTTCCTTATGAAATCCAGCTGCGCTCCAGAACCAGAGATTCTGGAACAACAGGGACATTTTCTCAGAAGGAAAGTGGAATCGCTCAGTCGTGTCTGACTCTTAGCGACCCCATGGATTGTAGCATACAAGGCTCCTCTGTCCATGGGATTTTCTAGGCAAGGGTTCTGGAGTGGGTTGCCGTTTGCTTCTCCAGAGGATCTTCCCAACCCAGGAATCGAACCCGGGTCTCCCACATTGCAGGCAGATGCTTTACCGTCTGAGCCACCAGGGAGTTTAATTATATTTAACATGGTGACTGCAGCGGACACTTTGCAGGGAAAAGACAGTCCACCCCATTTACCAACAGGAGACACAAGTCAGAAGCCGGCAGAGCTGGTATTTCAGAGGGTCTGTCTCTTAGGGGCGAGGTTTCTTCACTTGACTCATCTTTTCCTTCCCCCTCAGATAAACCGCATCAAGGTCGTCTTTGAAGGAGCAGGGTGCACCTGCGGCCTCGGCTGTCCTGAGAATTCTGGCAGCATCGCCTCCACCACGGATGAGGCACCACACGCAGGCAAAGAGCTCTGCCTCTCACTGCAGCTGCCCTTGAGTTAAGGCATGCTCACCCTCACGCTGGCTTTAACCAGATTCTGGCCCCAGGACTCACTCCCTAACAGGAATTACAACAGGAGGACAAAGTGTCCACAGGATTCTGCTCTTTAAGCCCCTTGTAAAAAAATTTGTTGCTGTTGTTGTTCAGTAGCTAAGGCATGTCCGACTCTTTGCAGCCCCGTGGACTGCAGCACGCCAGGCTTCCCTGTCCTTCACCATCTCCCGGAGTTTACTCANATTTGTTGCTGTTGTTGTTCAGTAGCTAAGGCATGTCCGACTCTTTGCAGCCCCGTGGACTGCAGCACGCCAGGCTTCCCTGTCCTTCACCATCTCCCGGAGTTTACTCAAACTCATGTCCATTGAGTTGATAATGCCATCCAACCATCTCATGCCCTGTCAGCCCCTTTTCCTCCTGCCCTCAGTCTTTCCCAGCATGAGGGCTTTANCCGGGCCTCCATCACGTCCCCTTCCTCACCGCCTTCCAAGTGCTTTCGACCTCAGCGAATTGTCAAACATCCTGTTTACTTGTGGTTTCTTGTCTGTGGCGTGTATTGATACAAAAGTAAACTGGGAGAGTGTGGATGGGTTGCCTAGAACAGCACATGGATGATGCCCAGGAAGTATCTTTTTGCAAAAAATAAATAAAGGATATGATTTCGATTACCATTTAGATGATTTGATGCAAGAAAATCTATTAGCCTTTGGTCAGTAGATCAATGAGAAGCTTGTCAGAAACAGAGCCCTGAAGACAGTTTATAAAATTGAAAGTTCTTTTCTGATATAAAAAAGGCTGAGAAGAGGACTTCCCTGGTAGTCCGGTGGGGCAAGGGGCGCGGGTTCAATCCTCGGTCAGGGAGCTAAGACCCACGTGTGCACACCCAAAAAAACAAAAGCCAAAGCATAAAAGCAACATTATAACAAATTCAGTAAAGACGTAAAAAACTGTCCACATCAAAAATAATCTTTAAAAAAGACAATAGATTATATTCCTCCTTCATTGCCGCACACACACACACACCCCAGTCAAAAGGCAACAAACAGCTAATGGTGACATTTTGGGAGCCAATATCACTTATTCAGCATGAGAAATGACTTATGTGTTCTTAAGTGCTTCTGTTTTTCTAGAGGAAGATAGAAATACACAGGTTTAAAAAGTTTAAATAATCATCAAAATAACAGAAATAGAATGTTTACAAACCAAGAGAGCGGAGGAAAAAATGCTAAAAATCAAATAGAAGGTAAAGAAGGAGGAAGAAAAAGTACAAGGAAATTGTAATTATAAATTTTTACTCATTACTATTTAGTATACAGTTTATTATAAATTATAAAAATATGTAAACCTGACCGATAAGAAAGCACACGTGAACTCGTTGGGGATCCAGCCACAGTGGTATTGGGAGATCAAAGAGAGACTTGGATACATATTTTAACACTGAGAAGAATAATCTAAATCTCCAGCTCAAGCAGTTGGATAGGAATAGGAGGAGAAGCCACACACGGGTGGGAGGACGGGCTCTGCACAGGGAAGTTTAGTGAAACACAAAGCCCGCAGCACCTGGCCTTCTCTCTATGTGAGCTACCTTAATTCTCTCAACCACTGCGCGACGTGGGTTCTTTGATTCCAGTTTTACAGGTGAGAAGACTGGTTTAAAGATTGTGTGTCATGTGACTGGTGACAAAGCTAGGATCGCAGCGGAGTCTTCTTTTATGCCAAGTATGCTTGGAAGCAGTATACTTTGTCTTTCTTTCCTTTTGTTTGCAAAAGAGGAAAATTGGAAACAACTTCAACATCTCTGAGTAGAGGAAAAGTTAAATAAAGTTGTTTCTGGAGTCCGAGGCAAGCTTCATTTTCATCAGCTTGAAGGTATGGGTAGAAGTGAAGAGAAAATGCCCGAGATACAGCAGGTGAGAAGAGCAGGCGCGGGGTATGCAAGGNCGCAGCGGAGTCTTCTTTTATGCCAAGTGTGCTTGGAAGCACTATCCTTTGTCTTTCTTTCCTTTTGTTTGCAAAAGAGGAAATTGGAAACAACTTCAACATCTCTGAGTAGAGGAAAAGTTAAATAAAGTTGTTTCTGGAGACCGAGGCAAGCTTCATTTTCATCAGCTTGAAGGTATGGGTAGAAGTGAAGAGAAAATGCCCGAGATATAGCAGGTGAGAAGAGCAGGCGCGGGGTATGTAAGGCCCGGTTCCTCTCGGGCATGTGCCCTGCACACACTTGCGGCAGGAGAGAGGGAAGTGCTTGTCACACACCGTGGGGGGAGAGGAGCCAGGCTGGGAGAGAAGGCTGGTGGCAGGGAGGGGCGGCTTTTAATTTAGCCTGTTTTGTACTCTTCCCTTCCTTTTATAATGAGCATGGCTTTCTTTTATAGTCTTTTTTTAACTAATTTTGAAATAAAGAATAAACATTTCCTGGATACTTCCCCAGGATATGAGTCTGTTCCAACAGATCCACACCCAAATCAAGAGCGCTGGCAACAATCTGACAATAGGGTTTCTAGAAAGAGAGGGGGGATGGAAATGACTTCAAGATGTGATGCTTCCTCGTCAATAAGGGGCAACCAGAGCTGAACTCCTGGCTTGTGATTGGCAGGCGGGCCCTGCCGTATTGGTTCTGGCTGGGATGAAAGAAAGGCCTGGAGACAGGCTGCTTCCCAGGCTTCAGCTGGGAGCACAAGTCCTGTTTTGACAGGGAGTTGTGCCAGACTTCTCCCACCCTCATCATTCCTTCTCAACAAGACCATGCCCCACCGTCTACCCCATGCCCAGCTCAAAGCACAAGGGGCAGGGGCACCAGGTACAAGGATCTTGTGTTCTCCTGCTTGGCATGCTCCCCACTTCCTTAGGACCCAAAGACAGATCTGTGTTTCCCCTTGAAATGGAGAGCTGCAAAGAGAAATGTGCAGAATTATATTCGATAGTTCCACACACACAGTCACCCTTCACTGGGGAGGAAGATTTTCAAAAGAATTAGTCTAGAAACTTCTTGAAGGTGAACGGGTAATGCTTTGGGGGAACCATCCAACCTGATCTGCTGTGGCATTTTTACAAAAGAAATTAGGATTTCATCACACGGGGCTTGTGAGAACATCCGCTGTGTTTCAACACCGCCTTCCTTACATAAACATCAGCCACGCGGTCATTTGCCTGTTTGTGAATTTCCATTATGGATAATTGAAGAACAAACCCCAGTCCAGTTAGGGAAGATATACGGCTTCTTATCGGAGGACTGTAGATGTTCCTCTTAACAGTGTACAGACACGGAGATTAAATTTCAGAGAGAGATTTATTTTGTGCTATTGTCCTGTTATTCACCAGAGGATTGTGCAATGCAAGTAATCTGATCAGAATAATGCATAGGGACATATTTCAGAAAACCAATAATTGTGGTAACATTGAGCTCTGCAAGGTGCCAAAATAAAGTCCAGAATAGCTCTCACTCTTTCCCCCCAATTCCTTAATCATAGCGTCATGAGATGGTGCAATGTTGTCCATTACAGCACAAGCTGGCGGAAATCACTGCCGGACGTTTAGAGATTTATTGTAATTTGAGATCTATAGCCCTTCTCTAGACCCAAAATCAAAATGATATTTTATAGACAAGCCCTTGCAGGGTTTTACAGCTTTTTTATCTTAAGAATTCTTTGTCCTTGGCTAGGTACCACAGGTTGGTTGGTTTGTTTTTTTATGACGTTCTGAAGCAGTTAAGTCGAACAACAGAAAAATTACTAAAACTGGCTGTATTTAAACTCTGTTTACTTCTTTAACCTTTTGACTCACCTACATAAAAGGTAATCTTTCAAGAACAAGCCCCAAACAGAATCACTGCCTCTCTGCTTTCCCCAAGTCCTTACGGAATAAACAGAATCTGTAATAAGATCCCTTTAACCATTTTTCATTCTGCTCATATTTGCAATGATTTTATAACAGATGGCCGGTTGGCCTCACTCACATTATCACAATTAGTGCATCCTGGGATTAAAAACCATGTAGGGCTCAAGTCTTAAAAGAGACCCCACTTCAGATGCACAGCAGTGTCGTGACTGCTAGGCATTGCTTCATTTTACTATCCCCAGCTTTCCTGGCTCCACTAAGAAGCAGGGGAGACAAGCCTTTGTTCGCACGCAGAGAGCAACGTGCTCACCACCATGGAAACTGGCATCAGATGAGGCTGCATGAGTGGCAAGAAGCTAATGCGTGGGCCCTTGATGGCCAACATCCCCATTTTATCCTGGGACATTCTCACCCTACGTGCCTCTCTAGAGACTTTTCCTGGAAATACCTTCTTTACAAACACTGACGAGTGTCTGAATTTCTCAGGAACAAATTTAGTGAGTTGCTGAAAAACCACATTAAGAAGAGCACGGCAATTAAGAAGTGGCTTAGAAGCTGAATCACGGGCGAAGTTGCAGGCAGCTGTGGCGAGGTCCGTTCAGCTGCCCATGGATGGATGCCAGGAGGAGGTGCTGCCCACCCGCCTCCACTGGGGTGGTTCGCTTGGTAGAGCAGGGTGGCCTTCACCCTGGGTGGGTGCATGCTCAGTCCTGTCTGACTCTCGGAGGCTCCGTCGAGAGCAGCCCACCAGGCTCCTCTGTCCAGATTTCCCAGGCAAGAATACTGGAGTGCGCTGTGCCAGGCCCTCCCAGAGGGGATCTCCCCAACCCAGGGTCACTGCTGAGCAGAGAAGGCCATTTACGGCCACACGGGCTCTCCTTCCAGGATCCTCTAGTGTGAAGCAGAGACGTGCACTCCCTCCTGTCCAGCCACATTTCCCCAAGCTCAAACACACAGAGTGCTCTGCAGAAACGGAATGCCGGATAGACCTTAAGGAACTCCTATTTGTTGTTACCAAGTAGAATACACATCCCAAAGATGACTGGGCTTGGAAGCTAAGGTAAACTTGAATTTGAACAAGATCAGAGGATACTCTAATAAGCTCTAATCCTGGTTTTCTATGCCTACCTAAGAAGGACCCCACCAATTGTAAACAGTTAACAGAGAAGGAAAGAACTCCACCTGGGAAGTCAGAATTAGTTTTCAGTTTATCTGTGAAAACAGGAAATGGGTGGTTTCTGGAGAAACGCATGCCTTGTCCATTGTTAAGAATAGCAATCCAGTCTATCTCAGTGATAAATCACATTACCACCTTATATTTATATATTGTTTGACAGTCATTTCCTTATTTCTGTTTCTTAGCCATGTGAACAATGTACATATCATCATGATTATTTTAGATGATAAAACTGAAGCTATGCAAAAATATTTAATTTATTTCCATTAAAAGCAAAGATGTCTATTAATACCATGTTCTTTTCAATATTGTTCCAATAGATTTTTCCCAATGCAGTACCATGTGAAATATTTTAAAAATGAACTATTATAAATGACAAAAATCTTTATTGGCAAGAAATATATGCATAGAAACTCTTAGAATTAATTCAAGTTTTAAGTAAAGTAGCCAAAAACAAGTTAAATAGAGAAAAAATAATTCCTAAGTTATTAGAAACCCCAGAATGGGGAAGTTACTTTCTTAATAGCAAACAAAATATAAAATACAAGGACAAATCCCAGCAAGAATTGAACAGAATTTGCAACAGGAAAACCACAAATATTTCCTGAGAGACAGTAAAACACTTTATAGAAATAGATCATGGTCATTGATGGGAAGATGGAATACAGTAAAAGTGGATATTTTCCCCAATTAATTTAAAAGAGGAATACAAATGCAGCCACGATCCCAATGGGCATTGCTATGCCACCTGACAGAGTCATTCTAAAATTTATTTCAAAAATAAATAACAAGGAAGAACTAACAAATCACTGGAGGAGGAGAATAATAATGTGGGAAAGCATTCCATGTCATAAAGGCTCAGTTAACTACTGACTTTTTCATCTAAAAGGAAAAATTTTTAAACATGGGAAACAGACATTTAATAAATAGGGTCAGGAAAAATGCTTGTGTATGTAAAAAAAATGACATAAGTTACAGGCACACTTCATAGCATATAAAAATAAATTCCAGATGGGTTTCAGTTAACCCAGTAAGAAAATTTTAAAATAAATATGCAAGTATTTTAAATAATTATATATATATACACATATACATATATATATATATATTTCCCTTGTGGCTCACTGATAAAGAATCCCTGTGCCAGTGCAGGAGACATAGCTTCAATCTCTGAGTTGGGCAGTTCCCCTGGGGAAGGAATGGCAACCCACTTCAATATTCATGCCTGGGGAATTCCATGGACAGAGGACCCTGGGGGGCTACAGTCCATGGGGTCCCAAAGAGTCAGATAAAAGAGTCGGATACAACTTAGCAACTAAAGCAACAATAACCAAAGACTATATATTTATATTTGCTGTAAATTCCATGAGGGTAGAATCTTGTCTGTCTTTCTCAATGAAAGAATGATTGAGAAAACACAAAACAATGGGAGAGAGCGAAGAAAATTTGGATTGCTGTGATGAGTTAAAACACTTTTTTAAAATAGAAGGCAAATGAACCTGGGAAAAGATTGCAAATAATATGATCACAGCTTAATAGTCTTAACATAGAGAGATTTTATTTGACATCACCAGATGGTCGACATCGAAATCAGACTGATTATATTCTTTGCAGCCAAAGATAGAAAAGCTCTATACAGTCAGCAAAAAGAAGACTGGGAGCTGTCTGTGGCTCAGATCATGAACTCCTTATTGCCAAATGCAGACCGAAATTGAAGAAAGTGGGGAAACCACTAGACCATTCAGGTATGAAATAAATCAAATCCCTTATGACTATACAGTGGAAGTGAGAAATAGATTTCAGGGACTAGATCTGATAGACAGAGTGCCTGATGAACTATGGATGGAGGTTCATGACATTGTACAGGAGACAGGAATTAAGATCATCCCCAAGAGAAAGAAATGCCAAAAAGTAAAATGGCCATCTGGGGAGGCCTTACAAATAGCAGTGAAAAGAAGAGAAGTGAAAAGCAAAGGAGAAAAGGAAAGATATTCCCATCTGATTGCAGAGTTCCAGAGAATAGCAAGGAGAGATAAGAAAGCCTTCCTCAGAGATCAATGCAAAGAAGTAGAGGGAAATGATATAATGGGAAAGACTAGAGATCTCTTCAAGAAAATTAGAGATACCAAGGGAACATCTTTTCATGCAAAGATGGACTCAATAAAAGACAGAAATGATAGGGATCTAACAGAAGCAGAAGATATTAAGAAGAGGTGGCAAGAATACACAGAACTGTACAAAAAATATCTTCACGACCAAGATAATCATGATGGTGTGATCATTCACCTAGAGCCAGACATCCTGGAATGTGAAGTCAAGTCAAGCCTTAGGAAGCATCACTATGAACAAAGCTAGTGGAGGTGATGGAATTCTAGTTGAGCTATTTCATCTTTCAAGAAAGATGATGCGGTGATAGTGCTGCACTCAATATGCCAGTAAATTTTAAAAACTCAGCAGTGGCCACAGGACTGGAAAAGGTCAGTTTTCATTCCAATCCCAAAGAAAGGCAATGCCAAAGAATGCTCAAACTACCATACAATTGCACTCATCTCACATGCTAGTAAAGTAATGCTCCAAATTATCCAAGCCAGGCTTCAGCAATATGTGAACCATGAACTTCCAGGTGTTCAAGCTGGTTTTAGAAAAGGCAGAGGAACCAGAGACCAAATTGGCATCATCGCTGGGTCATGGAAAAAGCAAGAGAGTTCCAGAAACACATCTATTTCTGCTTTATTGACTATGCCAAAGCCTTTGACTGTGTGGATCATAAGAAACTGTGGAAAATTCTGAAAGAGATGGGAATACCAGACCACCTGACCTGCCTCTTGAGAAACCTATATGCAGGCCAGGAAGCAACAGTTAGAACTGGACATGGAACAACAGACTGGTTCCAAATAGGAAAAGGAGTACATCAAGGCTGTATATTGTCACCCTGCTTATTTAACTTCTATGCAGAGTACATCATGAGAAACGCTGGGCTGGAAGAAGCACAAGCTGGAAACAAGATTGCTGGGAAAAATATCAATAACCTCAGATATGCAGATGACACCACACCTATGGCAGAAAGTGAAGAGGAGCTAAAGAGCCTCTTGATGAAAGTGAAAGAGGAGAGCAAAAAAGTTGGCTTAAAGCTCAACATTCAGAAAACGAATATCATGGCATCTGGTCCCATCACTTCATGGGAAATAGATGGGGAAACAGTGGAAACAGTGGCTGACTATTTTTCTGGGCTCCAAAATTACTACAGATGGTGATTGCAGCCATGAAATTAAAAGACGCTTACTCCTTGGAAGGAAAGTTATGACCAACGTAGACAGCATATTCAAAAGCAGAGACATTATTTTGCCAACAAAGGTCTGTCTAGTCAAGGCTATGGTTTTT